>VZRN01002817.1:1090873-1105634 GCA_013397935.1 Dasyornis broadbenti
GGGGCGGCTGCGCGGGTGTGGCCGCCGCGGGCTCGGGGTGCGGAGGCGCCGCGCTGCAGGTGAGGGTGGGGTCCGGCTGTGCCGCGGGGCTGAACGCTCTGACCGTGGGCCGACCCGGGTCCTGCGGGGGCTGCGCTCTCGGCCCCTCCGCCTCGTCCAGCGGGAGCTGTGCTGGGCTGGGGCTGCAGGGCAGGGCAGGGCTGGGGGCGGCTGCTGTCCCGGCCGTTCCTCGCGTGAAGCGGCCCTGCTTCCTGCGCCGGGACACGGGAGCGCACTGCCTGCTGCTGCTGCGGGGATCGAGGAACCGCTGCCCCAGCGCCGTCCCGCAGGTAGTGGAACTCGGTGAAGTTAAAAGCTGTAGGCCTGAAAGTTTGAGTCTGCAGTGCAGATCTCCGTGGCGGTGCAAACGCCACTCTGAAAAGCACCCTCACCTCTGCGAGAGGAGGCTGTCGAGAGTCAGCATCGTTCCTGAAAACCACATGCTGTTCTTTCTGAGCTGCTGATTGAGTGGGTGGTTGTTTTCTTTCTTCACTGTAGTTGCATAATATATACAAGACAAACCTTAGATAACGTTCTTGTTGTCATAACTTACTCTTCCACTAGGGAAGAGTTTAAAATGTGAAACTTCTTCGCTTTTTCTTCTGTACTCTTGGCTTCAACGTACATTAAGTATCCTCAAGGTAATAAGTATTGCCCCACCTCCAGCACTTACATTTATTTTCCTGGAGGGTTATGCCCCTGAAAGTTCGAGTTAAAGATATTCCTTTGGTGGTGCAAAAAATTTTTTTAGTAAAAGTAAATGGAATCAAACTTAATCCTACTTAGTCTCTCTTTTTTCAGTTGGAGCTTTAAATTTTAACTTTATGTGTGTATAATCAGAGAGGTAAGATGTTTCAAATTGTATGCAGAACACCAACAAGCATTAGAAGTAAAAAAAATAAGGAGGATGTTCAAGGAATAAGAGACAGAGATCTTTTTGTTTATCTGTTGTGGTGTTAGGAAGAATGTAGTGTTTTTGCAACAAGTATGTTTGTGTTAAATATCTTAAAATTAATCTATATAGATTCATTATAGGTGACTGTTAGACTAATTTCAGTTCAGATATTGAAAGTCTGTTTCTGCTGGGCTGAATAACTAAGGTATTGTTAAATGTCATCTGCCAGGATTCCAAAGTAGCAGAATTGGTACCACAGCATTTGTACAGCCTTCTTTTATGCACAAGTCATAAGTGTTTCTCCAGAACTGAATACTAGAGTGCAGCCATAGTAGTAGGGGTAATAAAACTAAAATCACAATTCTACGCATATCTGGGGTGGAGTTTCATATTTTTTAACCTTAATTTGATTTAGGAACGAGCTTCCTAAATGACCATTACCATGGTTTCGTAAAGGAAATACCTTCAGGGACAAAGTTAAGGAGTAAGATACTTTCTATTCCTTCCTGTTTATTTTTCTGAAAAAAGTCAGCATGCTCTTCCAACATAAGTAATACATGATCAAGTTAGTATTTGTAGGTATTGTTTCCTGTTAAACCCAACAAAATTACTTCTGTTTTTGGATCAGTTAGGCAAAGATTAATACTGGCCCCTCCTAGCATGGCATTTGAAGGTGTGGTGTGGCTTGTGCAAGCAAGTAGACAGGAAGTAGAATTGCAGTGCCGTTTTTTATAACTCTAAAGGTCTTTTCTGTCAACTCTTGTGATTCTGTTTGATTTCTTTGGTTTGTTTTTAATATTGCTTTAGATGAGATGCTGTTTCTCAGACATTTTGAAAGGACATTATTAAGTGTTTGAAGGATTTATGAATATAGGAATTTTGGGGCGTGGTTCCTGGATGTGAGCTTCTGTTTAAGAAATAGTCTTTAATGATTTGGATCAGTTTCTTCATTCTTTGTTCTGTGGTTGAAGGAAGACTGTGTCCCATGGATCCATTCCTTCTCGTAGATGGATCAAGTGCACGTTCACTCACTGCTTTATCAAAGGCACAGTTAGGAGGCAGCTAAATTAGTTCTAGTTGTGGCAGTTTGCTTCTGATATTTCCCCAGTTCAGAAGGGTTGTTAGAAATTCCTCATGGTGGGTGATTAGCATACATGCAATTATCTGATGTTTCCAGGAATTAGCATGATTGCTGTGTGCCTGTGTTCAGAGCCACTGCCTGTAGATATGCAGAGAATAAATGATGCCTCCCAGGCACTGGGAATGCTGAGTGCAAGTAGCTGCTGTCATGCAGAATTGAAGGGCAGCTGACTGGAGAGCTCTTGGTTTGCATATAGGAAGGAAGGTTTGAAATACATCTGGGCTATAGTAAAGTGCATTTTTGTGATCGTTGGTTTCAAGGTGTTGTTAGTGTTTGTATTGAGATACAAACTATTATATGCTGGACCATTGTGGGTCCATATTTCGTGGACTTTTCTTAGGGATCCTTTAACACTGTAAGGAATCACAGGTTTCTTGGAGCATAAACGTTGGGAGCCACTGATTTTGATCTACTTCCTCTAATCTACTGTCACTGTATTAAAAAAAAAAAGAATTTAATGAATAGGACAGAACCAGTAATCTGGTCTTTGTTCTTAAAATCTTAAAAGACTTTTCTTGCTGGATTTTAAAATATTTAATATATATTATTTTCTAACAAAGGCTCTGAGTTTCCCTTGAGTAGTCTTTACAGTGAAGCTGACGTGGACGCATAAAGCTGTTGGGCAGGTTATTTATTTTAAGAGAAACTGTAGTTCCTCAAACTATATGCCTTCAAACTTCTTACTTTGATTGACCTATGGGAATAACAATTCTTGGTTCTAATTTCCTTTCATTTTGCATTTTAGTGCTACTGTTGGTTGAAGCTGTAGCCTTTTGCTGAGAGGCCCAGAGGCAGACCTCTGTGGTAAGTTACTGTAACTCATTTTTAAGAACTGATATTTGTGACAGTGAAGTGTTGCAACATTCCTTGAAATGAACTGTAAGAAGGATTAGTCTAGAACATGTTCGCTCCATCTTGTTTCTGCAATAAAGTACAACAAGTTTTAGTGAGACAAAAGTTTTGCTTTCTTGTGAGTAATGTTAACTATAAGGTGTATCAGTCAGTGGCTCTACACAGAGAAATTGCAATGAAGAATACACAATTTAAGATACTATTCACATTGCATAGTTGATAGGTTGTGTACCGTGAAATAATTGGTATAAAGATGCTATGGTAAAGCATATAAACATATATGCAAGAAAAACATGTTCCCCTGGTTTGCTGCTGTATGCTTAAAATAACTGGATTTTGAAGTCAGGAGGATCTGTATTTCTTAATTTTCTTGTTCAAGGCACAGTATTACCTTTTATAGTTTAGCTCCCTTGAATCAAAACATCACCTAAAATTCTTTTGTGTGAGGAAGATGCTGGGAAGAACCACAGGAATAATAATAATAAAAAAAAAAATCAATGGAAAGATACTTAGAAATTACTGTTTCTAAGTAATTTTGTGAACAGGTGTCCTAGAAGTCAAATTAATACTTTCTGTGCAGGGGAGGTTTTTAAAATAGAATTCTAAACATGTTCTTTGCAATGTAACTTAGTGATAGATTTTTATATACAGGAACAACTGGCAAATAGTTGCCTGACTTGTTATACCAGTGTGCTACCAATCCAATAGAGTATCATAAATCTTGTATAAATAGGTGATTCATTTCCCATACAGAAAACGATGCTTCCATTCTTGTGTAATCTTATACCTCAGATTTCTTAAATATTAGCTTTTATTTTTGATTGGCATAAGCCCCAGTAAAATGAGTGGTATGGTCATTAGGGTTTATCAACATAATCTTACTTGCTTTGTTCACAAGGCTTTAATTCCTTCCTGCACAGTAAATAGTGAATATGAGAATCATGGAATCATTTAGGTTGGAAAAGACCTCAAAGATCATCATGCCCCACCTTTGACCTGTCACTATCTTGTGAACTACACCATAGCACTAAGTGCCACATCCAGTCGTTTCTTGGACACCTCCGGGGATGGTGACCCCACCACCTCATGGGCAGTCCATTCCAATGCTTATCAACGCTTTCCATGAAGAAATTCTGCCTGACGTCCAACCTGAACCTCCCCGGCACAGCTTGAGGTTATATCCTCTTGTCCTGTCACTTGTGGCTTGGGAGGAGGCTGACCCCAACCTGGCTACATCTTTCCTGGCTACATCTTGTGAGTTGCACACAGCACTAAGGTCACCCCCGAGCCTCCTTTTCTCCAAGCTAAACACTCCCAGCTCCCTCATCTATTCCTCATATGACTTATTCTTTAGACCCTTCACGAGCTTTGTTGCCCTTCTCTGGACTCGGTCCAGCACCTCAATGCCCGTCTTGAGTTGAGGAGGCCAGAAGTGGACACAGGATTCGAGGGGCAACCTCACCAGTGCCGAGTACGGGGAGACAATCTCTGCCCTTGTCCTGCTGGTCACTCTCTTTTTGGTACAAGGCAGGATACCACTGGCCTTCTTGGCCACCTGGGCACACAGTGGCTCATGTTCAGCCACTGCTGACCAGCGCTCCCAAGTCCGTTTCCTCTGGACAGATTTTTAGCCAGTCTTTCCCAAGCCTGTAGTGCTGCATGGGGTTATTGTGACCCAAATGCGGGACCCGGTACTTAGTCCTAGTGAACGTCATACAGCTGGCCTTGGCCCATTGATCCAGCCCGTCCAGACCCCTCTGCAGAGCCTTTCTACCCTCCAAGATAGATACAGCTATCACTCAAGAAGTGATATCTGTGTCCATACTATCAGAAGATATAGCTTACACTCAAGGTTTTGTGTGATTCTTCAAACACAGAATGAATCAAGCTGCTTCTGTTACTTAGCTTGTCAGTACATCAGCTGGATAATTTTTCCAGCTGTGTTGCCTGTAAACAAACTGAAAAGAGGAGCCAGAATTCAGATTTAGAGGTAGGACTTTTAGAGAAGGTATTTTTTGGTTTTTTGGTGTTTTTTTTTTTTTCCAAATGCAGTGATGAAATTAGGTTGTGAACATTTGTAGCCTTGTATGAAATGTCTGTTTCCTGTGAAGTGTTCTGTTTCCTTGAGAACTGAAGGGTTACCTTGAGATTTTAAAAAATATGTATTTATATGCATATCGCCCAAGATCACTAGCAATTGTATTTCTACCAGCCCTATCAGTGAGAAGAAGCATCCATTTGTCATAATTTCATTGTCAGCTTCTTGCAGCAGACATGGAATTTTCTGCCTTTTTCACTCTGGCACACTGCTGACATAAAATGCTTAAGTGTAGTATTATGGCAACAAAATGAGCGGATCAGGAATAGACTTTATTTGCAAGTTTCTCATGTCCATTTGGGCCCTGAGGTATCTACAAATTACAGATTTTTGGTCTATTTCCATTAGCAGTTCACAGGAACTATGAAATGTTCCATGACAGCAATAATTTACATCAGAACAGGTTTGAGACTTGTGACTAAAGACAGTGATGCCATACCCACTTTGTTAGTCTTTTTGTCTCCTGGTTAGGTATTTCTGGTTGTCACACTGGATGCGGCTATAATTATGAACTTGCCATTGTAATGCTCTGGAAGATTATCTGTCCTCTGACATTGCAGCATGGCGAGGATTGCTGCAGTCTGGCAGTTCCCAACTGCGCTGTTAGATTGTTCTGATAATAGATCTGTTCCTTTCCAGGTAGAATGCCATGTTTGCAGTTTCTGTTGAAAAACAGACAATGACTCGGTTGTTTGATGTGTACGACTTGACTTCATTAGAATCATCACTGGAATTCGAAGAACATTCTGATCTATAAAACTGCAGGACGAGACTAGTCCTTGACTTAGATTTTTGCTTTGATAATTACAGCTCAAACAGAAAGACTGGTCATATTCTTAGTTGACCTAATCATGCTCTTGGGCAGCCTAGACATGACAGAGTATCCCTTGTGTCAGTACATGGCTGCAGTTCAGAGTCTGAATGTTGCAAGTTCTGCTGTACAATTTATATAGTAATTTTCAGTCTTTCCTGTCCAGATTTTTTTTTTTAAAGCCTGATATTCTCCTGCAGTCATAAACTCTATTTCAATAAAAAGGATGATCAAACTGTCACCTGCACACACTCTTGTGTGCTTTGCCTCCCTTTGTGGTGTACTCTGCATAGAGGGCAAACAGTGGATAGCTTGAGAAAAGCAAGTTTTAATTAAATGTGACCAATGTGGAGCACAGGTACTTTAATAACACTAACGAATAAAATAACTGAATTTCTTGTTATGTGTTGTAACTTAACTGGCAGTCAAGGCTCATCCTACCACAGCATGAACAATGTAATCTGTCCATGTAAAGTTATTCCAGAATCCCAAATATTAAAGTAATCAAGTCATGTATCTAGAATATTTTACATTTGGTTTGCCTACTAGATGTATTGTAGAATGTTATTTCAAGGGTGGTGCACTAGTGCTGCCATGATTTATTTTCACCATCCTGGAGAGACTGTAATTTGCCAGGCTCTGTGTTGCCTCAAGTCCTCAAGAAGAGATTGTTTGCCTACCTGACAGTAACTGATCCTTGAGGATGTTTATCATCCTTAAAAACCCTACCATCCACCTCTCAAACCTGTTTGGAACTTTTCAGCTAGCAAAGGCTTTTAGAAGTGAAGAGAATTGGGTGGAGCTGGGGTAAATCTTCCTTTCATGCGTTTGTGATGACAAGGTTTTGTTCAGCCTGAGAAGAGCTCCAGCAGATCATACTGTTTGAAAGACTCCTGACTTCACACACGTGAAGCAGATGTGCCCTCCACAAATTCTATAAGCTGTGCAGTGTTGTAAGAGAAGTATCTCTTGTTTGTTTACTAAGTTTCACTACCTTAAATATTACTTTGGATTAATGATACTGACTTCTTCTTACTAATAAGTATTTTACAAACTTTTAATGTTAATAATGTTACTGAAAATCAGGTTGTATACAGCTATTTTCTGTAAAGTGTATCAGTCTGATGGAGAAACATATTTTTTAAAGTAAAATAGCAAAATTATTTCCTGAAATGCTTTAGTGTTACAGATCTCTTCAACCTATTATACAAATCTAGATGCCTAATATTCTCAAAGCTTCTGAGGAAAATGCCCTGCATTATTTTTCATCTTGGATTTTTCAAAACTAGAAGTGGTAAAGATTAAAAGACCGTCTTGTGATTTAGGAAGCTTTGCTGTTTGTCTGGATTTTGAGTATCCTCCACTTAAATAAATGCATGTTCTTGTTACAAATTGTCTAATGTGGAGACAGTTATCGTATCTCAAATGAGCATTTGCATTTCAGGGACAGGAATCAGCCTTTTTATTCTTCTCTGTACTAAAGGATGCTTTTTGCACGGCACCTCTTCTACTTAATCTGCTCTTTTCCTGCATTAGATGCCTAGTGAGAGAGTTGGTGACATGGAGGAGGAGAGGAAGTAGGAGAATTGATGTGTTCATGTGAGAAAGTACTTGAGGTGTACAAGAAGTGAGATGTACACACACAGACGAAAAGAGGAAAAAGCTGACCATATTTTTATGTTGACTGGATGCTATCCATTTACCAGTGATTTTGGAAATGTTACCTTAACAAAAGAAGGGTGGCTACAAGTGCTTTCAAGTACTCTTAATAATGAGTTTCAGGCAAATTGAAGCAAGAAAGTTTTGACTGTTTGAAAATGCATCTCAATTCAAGTTTAAATTCTGTTGAGTTTCATGAAAACCTTTTCTACTTGCTGTTGCAGCATCAGTGGGTGTTAGAGCATCATTTTGTCAGCAGAAAGTTGTTTTTCTGGAAATTGCCATTAAGGACTCATGTACTAGTCTGCACTGGATTCTGTGGGAAAAGCACTGACTATTAATGAGCTCAGTCTGGCAGCCAGGAAAGCAATAGGGAATGGAAAATACCAGTATAAAAAGAGAACTGGGGAAAAAAGGGTCAGACTGCTTTTCAGAGGTATGCTTTCTAAGCCTAAAAATCATTTGTTTAAAAACTGCTTAAGTACTTAGACCTTCACTCTTTTCCCCTCAAGGACAATGAATTAAACTTTATAAAGTCATGGGAGCAAAAAGATACTCAAAGAAGAAATCACGTTTAGGTGTTTGGGAGGTGCATGAGGATTTCCATGAATCTTACATGCTTCTTAAATGTGCATGGATATTTGAGTGTTTCTGTTACAGATAACTTATGTACTTCAGTCTCCAAAAGGTCCATCACTAAGACAGCAGAATGGAGATGAGACAACTTGTGAATTGTGTCCCAGTAGAATTCAAGAAGCCTCAGGAAAGTTTCCTCAGACCCCACAATGTTTTTTTTTTCTCCTATTTGCTGTTTGTTCTTTGTCTTTTCCATGTTCCTTTCTCTTTTTGCCTCTGAAAACCATTCTTTTTCATGAGTAGTCTTATGAATACAGTGAAGGGAAGAGAGCTGGGTTGGGTTAAGTATAGTTTCATATTCAAATACAGTGCATGCATATGTTGCAAGTGAGCTGATTAGACAGAAGCAGATACCTTTCCTTCTGCTTTGTCCTATTTGGTGTCTCATGCACTTTTAAGATAAATTAATCCAGAGGGATACTTGGTCTAGGCTGTGGATTTACTGGAGAGAAGGCAAACCTGAAAGTAAAGAGGCTTGGGAGCTTCCAGGGTAGGCTGCTTGTGGAAAGATTTGGAAGTTTTAGTCTCTGAGTCAAGGATGATTGTACTGTAGAGGTTTACTTTGCCTCTACAGCTTAGAGGTTGCTGGAAATTATCAACTCTATCCTTGACGTGTATAATTACGGAGATTTTTTTTTAATATATAAATAGAAAATTATCTGGTGCTCAGACTTACTTGGGCTTGCAAATGCCTGTTATCGTAGTGTGGGATTCATAATTGATAATCAAGATGTTTCTGTAGGTTTGTAATATCAGCTGGTCTTAGTTCCAGTGAAGAATGATTGAGGTGCTTAAAGAGAAAATGTAACAATGGTTTCAGTTATTCTTTTTTTTTAAAAATGAGTCTTCAGAAAGAACAGTTCCATCAAATTCTCAGTTGTTCCTTGACTTCAAAGTGTTATCCTTATTATTGTAATTTGTAGTTGTTTTTGTAGATTTACTAAAGCAAGATCTCCTGTTACCTGCTTAAACTCCTTCTCCAATTCTGCCATGCTCATGGTTTCAGCATTTTGTTACAAAGGTTTGGTAGAGGAGTATATCATAGGATTTTTTTCCTTATTCATGGAATTACTATTAATAAGATACTGGCACTCATGTGGCCTTTACAGGATTTCATTAAAAGTTTGTGGAGTTTGATTGTCAGCAATTCAAACCACTGTGCTTTCTTTGAGGTATATGCCATTTTTCATTAGGTTCCTCAAGCATTGTAAGAAACCTGATGTTGTTTTTTATGTGCCGTTCTTGAAATGAATTTTTTATAACTGTGTGGCAAAGACAAGAGTGGGACAGTAATAATGCTGTAATGTTGCTACATCATAAATTGTAAAACTTGCATTTGTAACCTCAAATTGTCACTCCTGACAAGCTAACACTTCTGGTGATCCGTTAGAGAGTTAATGCATTGTGACAACCCCATTGTTTGCTTTTCAGTCCATTTTAAAAATGATGATTTCTGTTGCCGCTTTCTAGCGTAACAAATGGCAGCACAGTGCGTGACAAAGGTGGAGCTGACTATTTCCTGCACCAATCTCTTGGATAAAGATGTTGGTTCCAAGTCAGACCCTCTGTGTGTGCTTCTCCAGAACACAAGTGGTCAGCAGTGGTATGAGGTACAGTCTGATGCTTCTCACAAATCTGCTGAAAACACATTTTAACTTGTTGAACCTTTTAAAACACTATAGCATATGATTTCGTTAAAGTACACTAATTTTATACCAACACTTCTGAATACTTCTAATTGGATTATGTCTCTAGTATTTTTATGGGCAGCACACTAATAATCATTTGCTATTAAATACTTACAACAGTCTGATTTTTAGCACTGTTCCCCAGCCATGTGTGGACCAACAGAAGAAGCCTTAAGTGCTTAAATGTGCTTTTAATAGATACAGTACTCCAAAACTAGAGTCTCATCCTGGATTTGACGGTATGAGATTCTACGTTGGTTGTCCCTGTGCAGGAATAGGTCCCTCCTTAGAGAGAGTGATGAAACACAGCTCAAGTATCCCTAACTTAGAGCAGCAGGTTTTGTAATATAATGTGTAAATATAATAGAATAGAATGTAATGTAATATAATATTTTGTAATTTAATTTATATTTGGTGAAAGGTTTGTAGGAAGGTACAGCTTTGTACTTTAAGAACTTTTGGATGTCTTTAATAATACATTATTTGATTTGCTTGCTTGTTTGTTTAGTTTGTGAAATACCGGATCATTCTAATTGCAGGTTGATCGCACAGAAAGAGTTAAGAATTCCTTGAACCCAAAGTTTGCCAAGAAATTCTTAATTGATTATTATTTTGAGCTTGTTCAGAAACTTAAGTTTGGAATATATGACATCGATAACAGAACCTTTGATCTGAGTGATGATGACTTCTTAGGAGAATTAGAATGTACGCTGGGACAGGTAAGTATGCAGATGATTTCCCTTAGAATTAAATTGCTGAAAGTCATTAGCCACTTTTACCTTAAATGTATCACTATATTCTTGTGTAGTTGGAGTGCTCCTAAGTTGAATAGGATTCCCTTCATTTGTTTTTTCAAGCTTCAGTTCAGTGTATATACATTTTATTTGAAAAAGTTCTTGAGATGAGCGCTAGGATGTGAAATGTGCTCTAGGATGATGACTGTTGCATTGCTGTCTAAAAGTAAGTGGATTGTCAATGAGCACAAAGTTGTAGTATTTGCTGTTTATTTAGTCTAATACTCAAGTTCTTATTTTTATCCTCCGTAAATAGAGAATCAGTGTAGAACAATGTAGGAGCATTCACAAGGCCCATGTTAACCTTGAAATCTGCTTCCCAGTCAGTGCAAGCAGTGATCCTAGTTCTGCCAGCTGTAGATCTTACTTCCATTTCCCAGTCATATTCTGCTATTGATGCTGTCACAGTTGGGCAGCTTCTTTTTAGCTTGTTCTTTCGACTAGGTCCTTCAAAGGCACTTCTCACAAGAGTTGTCTTGGGATTTTTCCTGCCCCGTGTCTTAAGTCATTTTCTTTTAAGTGCATTATAAAGATAGAGGCATTGTGAACTGAAATTCAGTGTCAATTAAAAATTAATCATTCATTCTTAAAGTAAAGAAGGACCTGTAGAATAAATAGACACGCTTCTCAGGAAGCATTGCCTGAATAGGGTAAAATAAAATCAGCTGGAAACAGTGCAGGTGGAGACTGATAGTTTTTTTTGAGTGACAGACATCGTATTTATAAATCTGTTTGCTGAATCCGTTTATGAAATATGCTTTGCATGCATTTTAAAGGTATGTGTGAAAGACTTAACAATTTGAAATTGGAACCTAAGATACTATCTTTGTCCATGTATGTGTATTATGTTATTAGAAGACATTTTTTTTAAAATTTTGAAGTGTATCAAGTATTACCTATTTATTTCTAGAAGATTATTGCAAGTAATTGTAATGCTGTAACCTTCACAATAAAGGAAAAATTCCTAAAATGAAAATACCCCACTAACTCGTTTAATTCCTTTGAAAATCTATTAAAATGCATTAATATGGCTTGATATTCAAATGTTGTCTTGACAGATAGTTTCTAGCAGGACTCTGACAAAACCATTAGTACTTAAAAATGGCAAACCTGCTGGAAGAGGAAGCATTACGGTAAGACAGTGAAGAAATAAATCTCTTTAGAGTTCATCCTTAACTGTTTCTGGGTTTTGTTTTTAGTTAATGGCTTGAATACAGTATGCCTATTCTATAGTGCTGCAAAGAGTATTGTAAAGCATTTTTTTTTCCTCCACTAGTATGTCTTTGTCCTCCAATAGCAGCCCACCTTCTGTATTATAAAGTCCCATTGCACACATCATTAGGGCATCCAATTACTGTTTGGGGTATATCTTTGTCAGTGCCATCATTTATGGTAAAGAGATGGAATGGAATCCCAATGTCAAATTAAATTGTTCTTCTCTCCCCCCCACCCATTTTTTAATGTTTCATTTGTGAGAAAACGTGGGTTTTTTTTTTTTAATAGACCTCTTATAGGAATGCTCTGAATATGAAAAAATTTGTGTTGTTCCTGAATAAAAAATAAGTATTTTGCTTGCCTACCTAGATTACAGCAGAAGAAGTGAAGGATAACAGGGTGGTTATATTTGAATTAGAAGCAAGGAAGCTGGACAATAAGGTATTTAAGTGATTGCTGTTTCTTTGATAAAGTAGTAAAATCAGAATCTTCTCAAAGCAGGAAACATTCAAGCATTCTCATTTTTGCTTAAAAAATAAAATCCATTAAGATTTTACTTATACTGAAAAAGAAGTTGAAGTAAGATTGCTACAGAGTATCTTCATTGACTGTTTTGAAATGAATTGTATTGTATTTTTAAGTAAGATAAATGCATTTCAAGGGTAGTCCATGAAAAACACACTCTTATTTAAATATAAATTTCTACATTTATTCATAAATCTAAGGGAGTTTTGGTATATCCGTTGGTTTGAATGGCTATATAAATGGTTGCCCATTACCTTTCTGAAATAAATGGTGAAGGGTGTACTTGGTGTGTATAAATTCATTATGTTAATTATAGGGCTGGCTATGGTTATTGTATGTAGAAAGACTTTTAAAAACAAAATTAGAAAATAATAGAAAAATGCTTTTATTTTTACCTTTTGGTTTAATGATACTTTTTTGAACTGGATGAAATCCTATTTCCTGGCTCTCCATTGTAGTACTTATTGGTACAGGTATTCTTTTGCTTGAACTGTCAGGTATTGGATATAGGGACATCTTTGTCCTAAATTGAAGGACATTCTCCACTTCCTTTTTCTCTTCCACAGGTGGAAATATAATCAGACTTGCAATTCATCATCTAAAGCTTTTGTTCCATGACTTTACTTTTTGTTAATTGAAGTATGTGTTAACTAGAATTTAATGATATTCACGCTACAGGCTGTTCTGAGATAATTGCATGTTATTTAAATACAGGACTTTTTTGGAAAGTCAGATCCTTATCTGGAATTCCACAAACAAACTGGAGATGGAAACTGGGTGATGGTTCACAGAACAGAGGTAGGATATTTTCGGTTAACAACGAAGAGGTTAAGGTTATTTAATTTCCAGCGTGTCACAGCACTAGAGATACAATGCCGTACAAAAATAATTGACTGGCCTGGGAGTTGATGTGCAGACTAGTTAGAAATTGCATCATCTCTTCCGCTGATGTTTCTGGGAAATCTACCTTATTCTCCTTATTTTGATTTTGATTTATGCCTTTCTATTTGAGAGGAAACAAAAATTGTTTTCTCTTTAACTTTCAGCAATCTAGGAGAAAAATGCTTTGAAAAAGAGTGTCATACTCACACAGGGATATTTGTCTCAGTTCTATCCAGTGCTTGGGTAGGACTTGGGCTTTCCTGACCATTCTGTTCTCAGGAAAGTGTCACATGGCTGTACCTACCCTTTACTAATGAAAGTAATGGTGCTAAATGCTTGCCTAGCAAGGGCAAGCCAAGGAGAATGCGGAGTAAGGGACAGCGTGCTGCAACAGCAGCAGCCTTTCACCCAGGAGGAGGTGTAGGGGTCCTGTGATAGCAACTGACGGTTTCAAAATGTCTCACTGTAGTGACAGCTCATGGTCCAGTCACAGCTGAGGTGCTGTACCCATCTGAAGTAGTGACTATATTAATTTTGAAGTATGGATATTGAAGAACTCTAAATCCTTTTTGTCAGTTTTACAAAAATAGTTTCTTTCATGAAGTGGTTCTTCTGCTTGAAGTGCATCTTTTCTATGATGATTTCAGTAATCAGCTTCAGTAATAAATCCAGAATTTATTGTTCCAGCCTAATAATGTCTGGTGGATTAGTTCTTTAAGTTACAGGTTCAAAAAATCTCTTTTTGTTACTAACTACTTTTTTAATTGTTTTCATTTTCAAGAGAAATTTCTTTCTTAGCACTCCTAAAATGCTGAAAGTAATAATATTTTTAGGTATTATTAATTAAGTAGTGCGTGTTGTGTGTAGTTTCTTGTACTTTTATAAGATCACTATTTGGCTTATTCGGTATATTTACAGATACTTAACAGTTGACACATTTTTAAGATCATTCAGTATTATTTGTAAATAACACTTATTTAGTGTTCAGCCAGAGAGGCCTTTTATCATCATACACTGTTTTTACTTTACTATACTGTGAATTTTTTGAGGGAATATATCCAGACACGACTTTTTAGAATAAATAAGAAGTAGGAGTGAATTGTAATCTCCAGAGCACTGATGTATTCAGAAATTCCAATGTAATATTTTTCCACACATTCTTGGTAGCTCATGCCTTTATATGTGTGTATATGTGTAGAAGTGTGCTTATTAATAGAAAGCAACCAGTATTTATTTATGTAAAGATAAATTTAATTTTTTGCAATGCAGTAGCTGAAGAATATAGTAGGTGACAGTGAAGTCTAACAAAATATGGAGCTGAAAGAGAGCATCTCTTTTTGTGCAGTGGTATTGCATGTTAACAGTAGTTTGTTTGTATCCTGTATATTAGGATTTGGAGTGCATTGACAGCAGCATTAGTCAGCTGTTTTTTTCATATAAAAATCACAGCATGATGATATGACCCATTATGATGACTACTTTCCACCCTTGTGAACAATGGTGTTCTGCCTTTTTTTTTTTTTTTT
>VZRN01002817.1:1105664-1133686 GCA_013397935.1 Dasyornis broadbenti
AGGTTATTAAAAACAACCTGAATCCTGTTTGGAGGCCCTTTAAAATCTCTCTCAATTCTCTGTGTTACAGTGACATGGATAAGTCAATCAAGGTAATGTATATTAAATGTGTGTGTAAATTAATGCATTAAAAATTTAAATATATAATAAGGGGAAGGTGCTTTATTCTAGTTACTGTGGTTTTTTTGTTTCAAAATTAATTGAAAGTATTAGGTTTCGTATTTGAAAGGCACAGATACACATGCATGTTTTAGGGGAAGAAAACACTGCACATTTGTGATGTGTTATGTGGTAGAAGTTGGTCTTTGAAAGTCTGGGAAACGAGCTGAACAGAGCTATCTGTGAAATATCCAGTTCAGTTTCTTATTTTGATTGTACAGTTGTAGCATTGCCTCAGCCAACACTGGTGGTGTTAAAGACACTGTGTAGATGAAATATGAATATAGATGAAATATACTGAAAGATGCACGGGAGAGGCTAGGATAGGCTTTGTTCTATGTCATGGATCTTGCAATACTTTGTTCCTGGTGCAACAGGTAACATTAATGAAATTCTTAATATACTGTCTGATAAAATAAATTACACTTAATGCACTAGCTAACAGATGTGGGTCAGATACAACTACTGAATACCAGTTTTAGCAACTTTTTCCTCTTCATATAAAACTGAATTTTTTTGTCAGAAAGTTAACCAAACCTGTGACTTGATCGTTCTACCCATGGCTGGTTTTAAATGTTTTGTATTTTCAAATTTTATCTTGGATAAATTGTGTTTAACTTCTGAATGTTTTTCTTCAGGAATTCCCTTTAGGAGTGGAATTGAAGCTAAAAAGCCAATTGAAATGCCATTTATAAGCTATTATGATCATGTTAGAAGCCTGATATTTTAGCATTTGAAAAAGAAACCCAAAACCCCAAATGCAACAAAAATATTTGATGTTCTTCCTCTGGGAGGGAAAATTTAGAGCATGATTTGCATGTGATGGGTATTAGTCATATGACTTGAGGCAGTCCTGGAAAATGCTTAACAGCCACAGGGATCTGGGTGTTACAAGCACCTGGATGGATTTAAATACATATTTATAGAGGAGAGTAATGAGCAGCTTTACAAGCCCAGAACCTTCTTCTTCCCTTACTGGTTCTATGTTTTTTCCCCATCTCATTTCTTTCTGCTTCCCTTTTCCCCAGAATAGCTGTGACAGCTCTTACATCTCTGTACACTATAAATATATTTCTCCTTTTCAGTAAACAGCCATACTAAAGCTATAGACCATTGATATAAATGTATCTGAAGAGTTATTCTCAGCTCTATCACCATTTTAATAAAGTCTGTTCTTTGGAATCCTACCTCAGATGTGTATGTTTATATCCAGAGGAAATAGACTTTACTTGGAATAGTTATGGACTTGCAGACAGGCAGTTTGATTATGCCTTAACTTAGAAATGCAGGACCTATCACTTCAAACATAAAAGTATAGGCAGAATTGTATTTTGTAATGTTATTGAAGGATTAAACAATGCTTTTAACACTTTTATATGCACACAGTTGCATGTGTAATGGGCTGTTTGTCATAGTAAGTAAAACCAGCAATTTTTCTATGAGTGACTGCTTTTTACCTCTTTAATGGCTCAGTTTGTGTACGCCCAGCAGTGCACAAACCAAGTTGATTCTTTATCAACTGGATCTGGATTCACTGTTGTGTTCCATGTGAGTGTGTTTGCAGTCAGTGAAGTTCTTCTGTGTAGAAAATGTGAGCCTTTCATCTGGTACAAACATGCCTAGTTCTGCTGGGAAAAATATGTTGTATCACATGGTTCCCTAGTGCTGTTGCATGTCCAGGAGGGCATATATGGAAAAAATGGAAATGCTTCTCTCTTGTGTAGAATAAATACTAAAAATTGGCTTGGATGGGTCAAACATGTCAAACAAGACAAATTTTGATGTCTTTGAAATAAAAAGAAAATACCTGTGCTAACAGGTATCTTAACTATTGGGTCAGGAAGTGTCTTCAATTTTATTTTTCAAATACTGAAGCACTTGGCTGAGTATTTGATTGGCATAACTTCCGGCATTCAGAAGAATTTACAACGCATCGGCCACAAACATTAATTAGCCTGTTGGTGCACTTGCTGCTTGCATGGTTTAAGGTGCTGTTCAGTGCATGTGCATGCATTTTTTTTTATTTATTAGTGAGTTCAAGATGTTGTAGTAGTGCATACTGCAAGATAGGGGCATGTTCTGCACAGTGGAACTCCCAATCTACACATCATGTTTTGTATGTCAGCATTACTGTTTGTTTTCAGAAACCTTATTTCTTTCTGAAGCTCAAGTGTATGTTGAAGTTGTTTGTTTTGCTTTTTTATTTCTAACTGAAATGCTCAAGTAATCAGCTAAATTGATTCTTGAATATAAGGTACGATATTTTCAGACTTGAAAGATGGACATGGAGATAGCTGTTCAGTTTAAGCCATACATATTCTGAAAATCCTTCTTGAAGTTTGCATTTTGATTCCAATAATGTGGGATACCTACTTGACTCTTGATTTATTTTTGTAACTATTTATCATCATTATTAAATTATTTTAGTATTTTTTTCTGTGATTTAAGTTAGGTAGCACATTGTTGTTGCTGAACTGAAATAAAATATCAGAAATGGATGGAATTAGCATAAACTTTTATAGATAACTAGCTTTTAATATAGAAAGGCAGCTGGGTCACATTTTCAAAGAGGGAAAAAAATATTTTTCACTCTTTCTTTGGTAGATTGGGTTATTAAAAGGGTGTATTGATTAAATAATAAACCCTAGCATTAAACTCTCAATATAGGAAAAGAGATTTTTAGTTGACATTCAGATCCATGAAGTGTGGATTATAGTTTAACAGATCCACTCTTTAAATTTGCTAATCTTAAAAAAAAAAAAAAAAAATTCTAGCTTTAAGGCTGAACCTTCATATGCTTATAAATTCTGTGTTATTTTGGGGATTACTGAAGTAATATAGTAATATAAAAGTGTTGCTAAAACTCTCATGATTGCTCGCATAACTGATTTACTAAATTTTTAGCTGTATGCGCAGATTCACGATGAATGTAAAAACTCTACATTGTTTTCCTACTCTTTCCCACACTGCATCACTCTCAAAACATAGTTCAATATAATTGATGTTACTTGCGCATGTAAGACCTGACACTACTTAGTATTCTCATCTCTCCTTCACTTGAGTGGAAGATTAGATTCAAAACTGAGAGTATTGGCTTCTACCCGATCTTAATCTGTAGTGCAATTCTGTGCAATTCTAAGACTTCAGTGCATGAAAAACTGTGATATAAAAGATACAGGAATGTTTGGGATGTTCAGGTTTGCCATTGCAGTGTTTAGTGTTTCTGTAGGGCCATTTCTGTTACTAACACTAAATTATGCTGCATTTTAGGTTGAGTGCTATGACTATGATAGTGATGGGTCTCATGACCTCATAGGAAGTTTTCAAACGACCATGTCAAAACTGAAGGAGGCATCTCGGTCGTCACCTGTAAGTGTTACGCAGTTTAAGATGGCTGTGTGTTCTTGATAAACTGTTTTACTTATATTGGAGCAAAACTTAGGTCTCCTGACTTCCAGATATCAAAGTTGTGTTAGGCTACACCTTATCCATGCTATTGTAGTTGAGGCTGAATCAGCATTTACATTATACATCCATTTTCCTGGGGTTGACGTCTTGGTTACTGTTTTTATTATTATGTATCTAAATGCCCAACCATCTGCACAAACAAATTTCACTAATCTTAAAAATACAGAAACAAAAAAAAAAAAAAAAAATTGATTATCAAAAGACAGAATGCATCACAAATTTAACTACAGTTAAAAGACCAGAGCTTGTAGTATTTTTTCAGGTTTTGCTTAATCCTTTGTTTTAAAAGTGTGGCACTTATTAACTATCATGCACACTTTAGTGAATATGAGAAAATTCAGTATTTATACCGCTGCACAAAAATCCAGCTATGTTACCCTAGGTGGCTTTTCTCAAAAGTGGTATTACCCTTCCTGATCTTACAAACTGTAACAGTTTTCACACTTTATAACAGGCAGAGTTTACATGTAGAAGACAAAGTTGGCATAGCAAACTTAACGTAAAAGTATTTGTTTTATGGATATATATGTTATCAAGATACTTTACCGTATATTTCTGTAGTTCTGTAAAACCTACAGAACTATTTCTGCATTAAAAATTTTGGGATCTATATACAAGAATGTGTACTTCTTTACTATTTTGAGAGTTATAAATAATTAATAATTTCAGCCACAGCTGCTGGAAACACTGATGCTTTGTTTGAATTGTCATGTCTTTACCAAAAGAAAAGTTGTTAGCAGAATCCTCAGAGGGAAAATGGTACAGAATTTCTTTGTTTGTTTGAAATACAGTTGTCAAAACAAATATATTTATAACCTTTAGGGTAAGAGGGAGTTTCTGTCTTCAGAATATGTTGGGCTTTTTCTTGCTGATATTGGGCAGGCTGGGTTTAATTTTGCTGGATTGTGAAATGACCTGCATTTTAAATACAAGCCCGAAGTATCAGTCCTGAAATAAAGGATTATTAATTTTTTTGCATAGGTAATATTACAGTATTTTTGCTGTATTTGTTTGCATTCATGCAGGTTGAATTTGAGTGCATCAATGAAAAGAAAAGACAGAAGAAAAAGAACTATAAAAACTCTGGCATTGTGAGCGTTAAGCATTGTGAGGTCAGTATTACATACTGGTATGACTCTGTTTTTAAGTGTTCAGGCATAAGAACTCTCATTTAGTACATCTTCACCTTCAAACTGTAAGAAGCTTTAAAGTGTCTGAAAGTTCCAGACTTTAAAATATTTAAGGGATTCTGATTCATATAAGGACACAAATTGAGAGCTGAATCATATCTGTCTTCCGCTGTCGCTTCACTTTCTCTTGAAGAGAAAGTCGCTTACCAGTTCGTAAAGTCATTCCTGAACCACTGCATTTCCCAACTCACTGTTTTAGGGTGAAGTAAAATTGTGTAATTGTTATTATGTGTTATTTTAGAAATGAGGGTGCTTTTGGAGCTGCTTTAATGTCTGCCTGTAGTCTTGTTAAAGGCCTGATTCTGATGCACTGAGTGTATGGCAGCACATGTTGCACTGGGTGCAGCGGATGAGTGGGATAGCTATAGGGCAAAACTAGTGTTTTTTATGGGTAAAGATAACAAATCTGGAACATCAGAAGCTGCTACAATAATACTTACTGTTTTTTTCCCATTGAAAAAACCAAAATTTCTATCTTCTCTTTTTAGATCATTGTAGAATGCACATTCCTTGATTACATCATGGGTGGGTGTCAGCTGAATTTCACAGTAAGTTAAATAATTTATATGAAGTCTTGAGTTTTGGAACAAACTGCAGTATAGAATTGATTGCCTGTGCTCTTTATTTGATTATTATATTTAATTTGGTTTTGACTTTTTGTTCTGTAGTATGGAGCAGGAAGCCATTTTGCTAGAGTTCTAGTCTGTTTAGAAAAAAATAGTCTTCTGGCAAAAAGTTCTGAACCTTTGGTTATATTCATTAGGAACTAGTGAAGTTGTGTGGATGGAGACCAAGGAGAAATTTGCAGTTCTTTGAAAGCAACATAGAAGAGGTCATTCTGTGAGTCAGGACCTTTAGGTTATGTAATTTGTAAACCAAATGCAATACAAATAATAGTAAGATGTCTTCACCTTACTAATATGGTTCATCACAAAAACAAAAGACCTGTTGAAGTCAGAGAAAGAACTCTCTAGGCTTCTGTGGAACCTGCCTCGTTGTACTTCTGAGAGGAAAAGTGCGTGCGGCAGGATACAGAATGAAATTAATTTAACATTCCTTGAAGAACTGCCGTGAATAGTAACTGAAAGTAAACACAGTGAAAACCTGACAGGATGCCCAGAGAAGCTGTAGATGCCCCATCTCTGCAAATGTACAAAGCCACATTGGATGGGGCTCTGAGCAACCTGGTCTTGTGAAAGCTGTCCCTGCCCATGGCAGAGGGATTGGAACTAGGTGATCTTTAAGGCCTCTTCCAAGCCAAACCATTCCATGATTCAGGTGAAAGTAATTCAGATGAGAGACACAGATCCTTTGAGGGTTTTGTAGTGGCATTGTTCTAAGAGTGTGAATATTCCAAGGAACCTGCATCCAAGTACTGTGAGAAATGAAGGATTGTGCCTGTTAGATCTGTAGATGTCCTGTTTACAGCTCTTTCATGATTTTCATTTTGGCTTTGCCAGAGACAAGAAGCATAATGTTACCTCTTAACAGCAATCAGATATAAATACTGCATTTGACAGGTGGGGATAGATTTTACAGGCTCCAATGGAGACCCTCGCTCTCCGGACTCTCTGCATTACCTGAGCCCTAATGGAGTTAATGAATACCTAACAGCCATTTGGTCTGTCGGGATGGTCATTCAGGATTATGATACGTAAGTGTTAGATTTGTATTTGGATCGCTTTTTTAGATATGTATAGACTTCTGTGGTAGTTTTTTAAACCAGTGTTAAAGGTGCCTGCAGATATATTGGAATGAAACTTCTGAGCTAAATTATAGAACTAAAAAATAGTAATCACTGCGCCATCATACAATTACTTGTATAAACTTGTGTTTACTGTTTTTTTGAAACAGGGCTTTTCATGATGTAAAGAACAGCACTGATTTAAATAAATGCTTACCTTCTTTCCAGTTTGGTGTTAAAGACTGGTATTGGTCCTTGAAATAATTACAGTGGGGAACTTTCATTCAATTTTGCCTCTTAAATAGCATTTTTAATTATGAAAAGCAGCACTGATAACTAAATTTACTGAACTATTGCAGCTTTTAAAGGAAGGCACTGACTTTGTTTTCTTTAAAATTGCTTTTTTAGAGATAAGATGTTTCCAGCCTTTGGATTTGGTGCACAAATCCCTCCTTCCTTTCAGGTAATGGAATGTGTAAATGCATTACCTAAAATAGCTGAAAGAACTTACCTTAGGAGGAGATTGTATATACAGTCCTGATTATGTCTTCTATGTCTTTACAGGTGTCTCATGAGTTCCCAATAAATTTTAACCCATCAAACCCATTCTGTAATGGTAAGTCTGAGAAAGCAACATCAGACCTAGAGAGTAAAACGCCTAAGGTGAAGGGATAAAGACACTTGAAAAGTGAGCTGAAGCATGTTGTTCTAATTAAATAGTTAGTTTAGTCCTGTAGCAGGAAACAATTTTATAACCAATTTCTTCTATAATGATTTATGAAAAGTGGTTTAAACAGCCAGGGCGCAGGGCTGAGAACAATTCTCTTGTGCTGTCAAGCCACTTTATTCTACTTTGCTGCTGATGTGAAGTTCTCTGGTTTGGGTGTGGTGCTGCTAATGCCTGTTCTATGTGGCCTCTCTGATCAGACACCAACCACCACAAGCTGTCAGGTGAAGAGAACTGCTGTAATTCAGTTCCACACACTTGAGTGTACAGTATTCGGCCTTTCTGTTCAGACAAAGCCATTCATGTTACGCATGTGCCTTAAGCATTGGTCAAGCTGAAAGCCTCCATTGCTCATGAATAATTCTTTTTTCCACCATGGTTAGTTTCAAATCTTTGCATCACTTCGAGTAACTGATTTATACAGCATTAGGAAAATCAAGTGCTTCAAAATATCCTAATTTTAATATGAAAAAAGTAATATGATCTATTTCTGTTCCGTAGGGATCCAAGGCATTGTTGATGCATATCGAGCCTGTCTTCCTCAAGTGAAGTTATATGGACCAACAAATTTTTCTCCAATTATAAATCATGTGGCAAGATTTGCGGCTGCAGCTACTCAACAGCAAACAGCATCTGTAAGTTCTTTATGGTACTGTGTGTCTTTTTCTTACTTCTTTGTTTTCCTTCTGGTTCATAAATAGTGCTTTTCTCTCTTAAATTTGTAAGTATACTTATTTGACAGCTGGACCTTTACCTTGTGAATAAATGTTTGTTACCTTTAAACAAGATAAAAAGTTTTTTGCAATCCTGTTTTTTGCAGCCCTCTCATCATTTAACTAAATAAGCTCTTCAGATTTGAAATAGAAGCTTAAAAATACACAACACCTTTATGGTATCTTCTGTTCAAAGCTCTTGCAGTACTATACAGGTACTAAAATATAATTTAAGCCTTTACATATAAGAGAGTGATTTAACCTCAGCTGAGAAAAAAATCAACTGGACCTTGTTTCACATCAGATAGCTGAGAGAGAAGAGAGAATTAACTAAGGTAGTGAAGATGTAGATGGTATAGCTCCTGACACCAAGGTACCAACAGAGATAATTAAATGTATTATAAAGCTTTCAGTACTGTATTGACTGTGCCCTCCTCCATATTAAAATTTTATGCATGAGTTGTTGACCATATTAAAAACAGAAAGTATGAAGACCAAGTCTTGAATATTGAATCATGCAGAATAATAATGCATGGAAGTTAGAAAATCCTAAATCATTGATGACAGCAAATACTGGTGTATTTGATGTCATGTAAAATTAGAAAATAAAATTAGCTAAGTTTGCATGTAAAATTATCTGTGGAAACCAATTTGAAAAAAGAACTATGGATTTTCAAATGCCATGAGGCTGGTAAGGTTTTTGCCTTGGTAGTCTTTCACTAGTAGCTGTCATGTATCTCTATATCTATATATATCTATGAGGAAAGTAGCAAACCTCTTGTTGGTTTTGTTTTTGGTTTGTTTTAACTCACGTTTCTGACCATGTAGTATGCCTAGCAAGAGATTTATTTTTCCTGCCTGAAAGGATGTATGAAAGACAATTTGCTGCCTTGACATTTAATACATATCATAGTCATTTTGGATTGGCTTTTGATTCTGATGCTGATTTTTTTCCAGTATGGAAGAAGTATGAGAAGAGAAAAAGAAATCCAGTGTGATGTGCTGTCTTGCTGCTGTTGCTTATAGCTTTCTGTGGTCATAACTGCTTTATAGATGGTCTTGCTGGAGTGGGGGAATGGACTAGCAGAATGCAGGGATAAAAGGTGATACCTGAACAGACAAGAAAGGAAGAAGGCAGATAAAGGCAGACGGGAAGGAAAACACTGAAGAGAGACTTCTAAGAATACTGGGAGTGTCTTTGGAACTTAAATTGGTGCTGTTCAGTAATCATCTCAAATGAACCAAGTGAGGGAAGACTGGAAATTCAAAAAGCATTTGATGGTTTCCATGCTTTGTACTTCTAGCTTGGTTTTGGTGCTCCAATCCAGAACAGACGCTAAGATGCCAACTTTTAGAACGCCCAACAGAATAGTGGAAGCAACTCAGGTGGTACTTTAATAAATTACTGATGTACTACAAAGTATTCTCAGACACCTTGGTAATTAATTTCATGAAGCAACTAGAAAAGATGATTAAAGGAATTTGGAAATGGCTGTGTTTTTCAACACTAAAAGGTATGATTTAGGATTTTCGGACTACTGTGAATGAAATAAAGGGTAGTGTTTCATAGAGGTATTGATAGACTAGAAAGGAAACAAATACAAGTTTCACAGATGTTACCTTTCTAAAACCTCTGCCTTCTATCCCAGAACAAATATTGGGAAAATAGCTCAACTGTTGATTTGTCTGGGGTTTTTGGAGAAAAGAAGGGTGATACCCTTCCATTGTGTTTTTGGATGGTGGCTGTTTAATGATGACTTTTTAAAAAAGATTATATTGTCCTTATAAGCTTCTTTAGACTGCACACATGAAGCCTGACTACAAATTCAGTGAGCACATTGAATATGTGAAAGTGACACTATGTAGTTGGTGTGTTTTTCTAAGTGTGCATGCCTAATGTTTGCTACTTCTTTGTCATAACATGGTGTTTATTGATTCAACAGCAATACTTTATACTTCTGATCATAACGGATGGTGTGATAACAGACCTTGATCAAACTCGAACTGCCATAGTTAATGCTTCCAAATTGCCCATGTCCATTATCATTGTTGGTGTTGGAGGAGCAGACTTCGACGCTATGGAGTTTCTTGATGGTGACGATGGAGTTCTTAGGTCCTCAACAGGAGAACCAGCTGTCAGAGACATTGTCCAGTTTGTGCCATTCAGGAAATTCCAAAATGTAAGTAATCTTATTGATACTGCTTAATAAATATTGTAGAGGCACGCTGGACTTGCTAGGATGGCCTACACCTAGTCCTAAGCTTTTGTAGTTTCTCCAAGATGAGTCTTTATCAAGTGTTTAAAAAAAAAACAAAAACCAAAAAACCCCTAAGTTTCTGGTTCCAACACTGCATTTCTGACTAGTTGCTGCAGCTAAATTACCTTAAATGACTAGATTAAACAAATGGATGTGTTTTTCGTTTATGAGGAAGAACTTCCTATGGTTTTGTTCTTATGGTAATTTTTCTTTTTATTGTGGATGCCCATTTGTGAATATGGATTAGTCTCACAATTTAGTGCAGTATTAAAACTCACGGCCAAGTCACAATCAGTAGAAACTCTGCATGGCCACAGTAAATGGTGATAGTTTTCGTTTTCATGAAAGTAAATATTCCAAGTAAAGGTGGTGAAAGAATGAAGTCCTGGTATTTTTAAATTTCTTTAAAACCCAATAAAGTACGTGTAGGCTAATAGAAGTCAATTTTTAATTGTCATATTGTTAGAAAGAGTTGACTTTAATAAAACCCACCAAAACTTCCTCAAGATGGGCAATATAAAATCAATATTTTTGTTTCCATCCAATATAGTCTAATTTTGTTTCATCTTAATATTAACGTGTTAATAATACTGCTTACAACTTCTTATTTTGCTTTCGTATTTTTGTTTTTACTTTTGATACAAATTCCTTGTTTAATCTCAGAGTAACTCAGGCAAACTGAAATGAGAGAGAGCAAAATAAATACAGAATATGCTTATGAAATAATGCACATGGATGTAGATTAACTGGGGTCAATATTCAGTATTATATTGCATATTAAAAGTCTTTCAGTTTCTAGAAAAGATTTTTTTTTTCTTATGAATAATTAGTCTTACAGTAAAAACAGTACCTCTAGAAGAGCTGCTCCATAGAAATACAGTTATTATGGATGAGACTTGGTGCAAAAGATTGCAGATGATTTAGACAAGCCCCTGAAGGGTCATCCTAAGCAGATAGTGGAGGTATATTCTCATGGCTGAAGTCTGATATCTGCACTGTGTATTTCAAATGACAAAAGGTATCTTCAGACATGGCAGCCTTTTGTGCACTCAGTTCCTGTTACTTCCGTGGCATAAGACATCTGATTCCTGGTAACAGGAGTGAGAAGGTAAAGCTGACAGGGAAGCTTCCATCTATCATACAAGGGCACTGTGTAAGAACTCTGTAAAATATTAAGGCTTTAAGTTGGCCTTCTAGAGGAGGTGCTTGTTACTTGCCTTAGAATCTCCATTAGCAGTTGGTGGAAACTGAAACTTGGTGTTCTTTTTTTAAAAGTCTCCCAAAGAAGCTCTGGCTCAGTGCGTCCTGGCAGAAGTCCCTCAGCAAGTGGTGAACTACTTCAGCACCTACAAACTGCAACCTCCTAAGAATCCTGCTGCAAAATGAATGGGCTGAGCAGAGGAGAGACTTTGTGCTTGCTTTACTTGCTGTATCTACAGACTTTGGTTCTCAAGATACTTCTGTATGCATGTCCACATGCCTCTGTATTGTAATATCTCTCAGCTTTTACCTACAAATCACTTAGCCAAGTGTGCCTTTTAAGGGCCAAAGTTGTAATGGTGTTTATATTTGTTGTTGATTTGAGAGAGAGTGCTTAGACGGATGCATTTGATTTTGAAAAGCAAGAGTGGAAAAAAGTTTCTATTGAGCCACAATAACAAAATTTTGTCACAGCTATTTCATGTTCAGCCAAGTGCCACAGAGTGTAAAGGCCCTCCTTGCACACTTCCGTGCCTTTAGGCAATGCCTGGGATTCAGGGCTGTAGATTCAGAACATAAGCCAAAGAAGTCATTAAAGTATATATTCTTTTATAATATGTCTTCTCTTAAGGTAGTATGGGAATAACTAGGGTGACTCAAGGTAAACCTCTGTCATTTCAGAAGAATACTACTGGCCTTTGAGGCTACTACTCTAAGGCTATAAGATGTGTTCCAATGTTCAGTGTACTGGAAAATGGAAATTACAGATTTTATTTTGGTAGGGGTTTTGTTTTGGGTTCTGCCCCCTCTCCCCATAAAACAGTCAG
This sequence comes from Dasyornis broadbenti, assembly GCA_013397935.1. Taxonomy (NCBI): domain Eukaryota; kingdom Metazoa; phylum Chordata; class Aves; order Passeriformes; family Dasyornithidae; genus Dasyornis; species Dasyornis broadbenti. The sequence goes on from VZRN01002817.1 coordinate 1,117,891, forward strand.
GACTATTGATCTTTAAAGGGCTTTTTGTAGGAAGTAGGAATTCACTTTTTAGTTAAAAGGTTTCATCTGATTTATGACTGCAAATTTTGAGGTAAAGGCAGTTCTTCAAAGTACTACGTGTATTTACCTTTGTTGTGTTTTGAATCATGCTGCTTTTCCATGACTCCACTAATGAAAAGTGCCTGCAAAAAACCCAGTATTTCCTTTTTCTCTCCCCTTAGGAAGACACAAGAAAGTCAAGTCTCTCAAGCCCTAATGCTATAATCATACTGCATTTCTCTAGGGCAAACCATTTCTGGTTTATTTACTTGGGTTGAGTTTTCCCTTCACCTTTTATACCAAGTGTAAATCATGATGTATTTGCTTAGTGGAAGATGAAGCTTTCATCAGTCCCCCAGTTGCATACTGCTTGCTGAGGATCTCTTCTGATCCTGTCACTGTAACATAAGTGGATGTAAAGGTCACATTTATCACTTTTGAAATGCCAGTCTTGAACATTAATTTTGCAGTTTCACATTTGAAGTGGTTTAGAGTTAGACATCCAGCTGATCTCATGTGGATGGTCTGACTGTAGTACGTAAGAACAGAACGGGCTAATGCTAAATTTAGCACACTTGGACACTCAAGATTTCACCAGGTCATGGTGTATGGGACTTTTAGTTGCTGGAGCTGCTTGGTGTGCTTTTGGTTTTTGGGTTTTTTTTTTTTTTCACATGTATAATCCTGTCAAAAATCTGAATTCACGTTAACATTGATGGATGAAAGGTATATGTTTTGAGATTATCTTACAGAAGGCATACCAAATGCTTTGTAGACAGCTGACATTTATCAATCAATCATAAATGGATATATTATCTACACTCCATTTTTCTTGATGGAAGGGGATCCTAAATACTATCAAGTAGTGAAATAACTGAGGAAGAGAGTTTGTTTCATATTAAGCCAAGCTCTTTTTAAAAATGTAATTCATATATTTATGTAAAAAAAAAAAATCTATAATCATCTTTTTATCAGTGTAGTACAAATCTGTTACAACTTTATATATAAATTACAATGAAGTGTCATATCAGATGTGCAACTCAAAATATTAAAATCAAGGAAGTCATTATAATAAACTTAAATCACAAATTGAGAGTGTGTGATTTCGGAAGAGTAAACTGTTTCACAGCTTCATGTTCCATGTACAGAGATAACTGGATGCAGTGTTAATACTTTGTCTACATTAATTGAAGTGGATGGTACTACTGATAGGAGTACAGGATACTACTGAAGTTCCTCTGGGCTGTCTGCCAAAAACTATAATGCTGCACCTGATTTGTGTTCCCAATTCTGTTTTAAGTTGCCATGGAAGTGCATTTAAATGTATAAGTAGATATTATTATACTAAGTATCTGCTGCATGTAAAATAAAATGTGTTGTTTGTCTGTATTCTGTACATAAGTTCTGAGTTTCTACAGTAGCAACTTCATGATCTCTTATTAGAGCATTGCTCCCGTGTTCCTCAAGCTTAGGGAGTTAAATAGCATATCAAAGACACCTAGTTCTCAATTGTGCCCTATTCTTTGTAAATTGTTTCAGACAGGACAGTGGCAAGAACTGGTATAACTTAAAGGTGTACAGCTAATGCCTGTTGAAAACTTCCAAGGTAGGGTGAAGTGATACTCTGAGTGAAGAAATGCAGCAGATTGTGAGTCAAGGGGAAGGGGAATTACTGTGTTGTTTTGCCATTCTTTGTTTGTTTACTTTCATGTGTAAAAAATGCATTAACAGCTTGAGGGTGACAAAGCAAAATATTGCCCAAGTTTTGTAAAGTGAATGTGCTCGTAGGTCACTGGCACCACCTTGTGATAAAAGTGATGTATGGCAGTCTTTGTCATCGGATGCTTTTTGCCATTTATTGGTCATAGTATATACATATGTATATACTCATATACAGCTCACCTCACTCATATGTAGCTCACCTGTAACCGGAATTTTGTACTTTTCTATGTATTTCAGTTCTGATGAAGTTAACTGGCTTGTAATGCCTATGCATTAAAATGATCATTTCAGTATACTGTTCTGTTGTGCTTTTGTATTCAGCATGTTGTGTGTAATGCTAATGCTGCTTTTGTGATTCCTGGGGTGAGTATGCCATGGATTTATAACAAGTATTATCAGATGAGAGGAAAAGTGCCTTTCCACTTAGTGGTTATGGCTCTGCAGTTTATTCTTCATAAAGCATTTAATGCTGGCTTTTAGCAAGAAGATATTCTGAAGTTGGACAGTTTTAGCTGTGACTGTTTCATGCTCTGTGCCACATTAGAGTTTTCCCATGCATGTTATTTCATACAATTATTATCAGATTTTCCAAAACTTTTTTTCCAGAACAATATCTACACTAAAGGAAGAGAGGCACAGAGATATGGTTATTTGTAGTTTTCAAATATATTATCCTATTCCACCCATCAGTTTCTTTACATTCAAGTGTAGTCAAGTCTGAGGGACTTGATTGGGACATCAAGAGAGACAGGAGACAGTGTTGCAGTGGAATGTGATGCCACACAGAGCCTGAGACAGCTTAGATACTGGGAATTTCATCTTCTGAATGCACCAGAGTAATTCATTCTGCTTCTCCTCAGTCAAGAATCTACAGGCTAGTATTAGTTCCTGAAAGGATTTATTACATCTTACGTCTTGACCTTTCTTTTGTCGCTCCTTCTGGTAAAAACTGTACAAATAGTTGCAACTTGGATTTGTGGAGCCTTCTTTTTCCTGCCAACCCTAAAAATAGAGGAATTGTAGGAAGGGGAAAACACCCCAACAGAAATGTAGGACATTGGAGAAAACCAGATGGATGTTATTAATGTGTGTCCACTGTCTTCTGCACTGATGCTTCCCCTGTTTTGTTTTGGGTCTAAGGAACTCAAGAGCTGTGCATAACTTAGTAATCTAGCAGACAGAACTGTCAGATTTTCCTGCAGTCTTGGGCGGTTATGAGCTGTAGCAAAGCAGCAATTTGTGGGAAGCTCTGTCACTGCAGTGAAGAACTTGCCGCAGTCTCAGCCCTTACTTTGTAATTTATGTCAGTGTGTGATTGATGAACTTAAATGTACCCACGGGGAAAACATTCAAAATTACCTGGTAGCATTTGTGTAGGCAGAAGGGAATCAGTTCTTTTCAATGAGAGTGAGCTTTACTCGTCTATATAAAAATGTTAAAATATGGGGAATATTTTTCTCCCTTTCATAATGCTTTGACAATTCCCTCTAAAAAATAAAAGTGAAACTATATATTGTAATGAATTCATAGATCATTATTATTCATAGGCCTCATTCATGAAAGTTCTGCAGTATTTCTAATCTTGAGATTTCATTGAGACAGCCCTGAATGTGCAATAGATGAATAATTCTCTATGAAACAATTTAAAATCTTCTCCCTCTGTTGTGATGTTCTTCTTTTTTTACATATCAAATAACAAGTAGCATACAAATAAAGATGGTTCTCTCCACAAAGCAGTTGAACCTTCACCTCACTACTAATGCAGCAGAGCTTTGTTTTGAAAGAGATTAGGGTTTTGGTCACGTGAGAGGATTTGTGGAATACACAACATACGGAATTCAGTCATCCAGCTTTTACTTGGGCAAACTTCCCACTGATTCTGGTTAGGCTTCCAGCTTTGCCTGTGATTACAGAAGTTGAAAGGCTTTAAGCCCAGGCCTACAGAGTGCATAGCCTACAGGGTCATACATAGCCTGCAAAAGTGAGTGTTTAATTTTGGCATGGTGCCCTCCTTGGTTGGCTGGTCAGCCAAGGAGCTGTGAAGCCTACCCTTGCCACTTCTTGCCTTGGCCTCTGCATAATGTTTTAGTTTACAAAACTGTTCTTTCAGTGGGGTCTGAAAGGGGATTGGGAGAGAGAGAGGGGATGCAAACCCATGGAAGAAAAGAAAATAGTTGGGAGTTCAGCTTAAAACACAGCTTCAAGCTTTTGTGTAATACTGCATCTGAGACTGATGAGTTGATGCAGAAGGTTGGCGGTGTGGGAGCTCCTGGTTGGGAGGCTGTATCCTGCAGCTGTGGCACTCATAAAGTCACAAGTGTGGTGTAGCTAAGACACAGAAGACACAGGTTTCTCTGTGCATCATTAGTCAAAGTCTACAATGTAGATGAACAATTGGAGCATTGGTTGGAACTTTGCAGCACAGAGCCAATAACTGTAAATCCTGCTTTTTATAAAATAGCCTTTATTTGTGAAGTGGCTGGTTTAGATACCAAGATTCTTCAGACAGCCATATCAAGTGCGTACTTTTCAGAGAGCATGCCCAGCCCCTTGACAAGATCAAACAAGTAAATCAACAGCCCAGAGTTATAGGTCACCTCTGGAGGGTGAACAATGTAAGTCTTTCCCATGTTAGTTTGCCAGAGTCAAAGACAGCTGGAGCAGATGTTTATGCTTTCAGAGGGTTGGCAATAATTCTGCAATCTGCTTCCCTCTTGTGGATTTTGTGATTTATTTTTTGACAATGGTTTTGTTATGTTACCCTCTGTCCCAAGGTAAAGCATCCCAACACACAGCACCTGCTGCCTGCTCTGAGCCGTGCTGGTCACAAACCCAGGTCACTGATTAGAAGTATAAGGAGAGGAGAGAGAAGGACAGAGAGAAACATAAGGAACCTTAGCAGCAGGAGGGCAGTAGCAAGGAAAAGGATAACTATGGGAAAGCTGAGGAGAAAATAGAAAAGAATACATACAAAAGTTAAGAGCAAACTGAGCAACAGGAACAACAGTAAGAAAGCAAGGATAAACAGGAGAGGGAAGAGGAGAAGTAGGAACAAGAAAGAGTAAGAGAAAAGGGAGAGCATGGATAAGAAACAAGTATTCGTGAAATACAATCTGAACCTTAATTGCTAATACACCAAAAGTTCTCTCTTCAGGTCAAGGTAAAGAATATAAATAATTTGTGCAGTTGTGCAGGAGAGGAGGGCAAGAAGAAGAGGAGCTGGAGTAGATTTTTCTCATGAGTAGTCTCTACTTTATCTTCTATACTCGAAAGCAAAGTCTGTCCAGCCCTCTGAATGTAGCGAGACAATGGATGAGGCCAGAGCCCAAAGCACTGTCTATTTCTTTTCTTTCTCTTTAATTTCAACTTTAAGGATCTCTCCTTCTCCTGCTCTGGGAGATGGTGTCATACTAATGATTAGGGATTCCTTACTGGTTGTTCTCTGCATAACTGCAGGCTTAGCATCTGCTTTTGGTTCTTCCTTTTTAGCAGGGGGTGCCGAGGGGGCTGCGGGCTCTGCAGGCTTCTTCTCCTCTTCTTTAGGCTTGGTCTCTGGTTCATCTTTTGTTTCCTAGAAACAAGAAGTTTAATGTTTTCCAATACTGCAGAAGAAATTCAGGAAGTAGTTCTATTCTGTACATGCCATAGAAAGGCACAGCATGGCAACACATTAATGGTATTAATGGTATGCAACACATCTAGATTTCTGTTCAAATGCTGAAAATTTGTTTCTATAATAAAATGCAATTTCAAAATCAGAACATCAGTATAAAACCTAGAAAACACTTGTGGTTACTCATAGCACCTGCTTCTTACTAATATAGAGGGATGAAACAGGCCTGGTTTGGGGCACAGGACCCTTCCTTAGGTCTTGCCTTCCTTTGTGTGCTTACACCAGTGGAGAAAGAGTGTTATGTAAATCTTGACATACTTCACACTGCCCCAAATCCTTGGCCAAGCATACTTGCTATTAAGTTCACAAATACACATTAAACTGGGCAGTATTTCTGCTCCAATCATAGTGTTGTAGTCATTTGTGTAAGCAAAGTGCAAAGTTCTTTATTGAACTTAAATATAACCACAGCTATTTCAGCTATAAAGAAAATAATTCTGCCACCTTTGGGTAAATATGTAGAAGTGAGCAGGTTCTTATTAACATTTCTCAGAACAGAGTATAATGTGAGAATTATTTTTCATCAGTTAAAATAACAGTTTTCTCATAAGTGCAAGATATTAGAGATTTAATCTGGTTTAGCTGTGTGGGCTACACTTTATATTTTGTCTTCAGGATTTTTAACAACCAGAGATCTGACACTGAAATGGAAAGTTCACCATGTGCCCGAGTCAGCTGGATCAGATTACTGTGCTTGGTTAGTTCTGTATTTACTGTTGTTTACATAAAATTAGAAGATCAGATGCCCTTGGGGCCTTTGTAAAATCTATTTTATCCTTATTTTCTTAAAAGTTTTTTGTTTGCTTGCTTTTTTGCCTTTATTTTGTTTTCTCTGGTCTGCATAAAGTCCAGGTTCTGAACGATTTGAGCCAAACTTTAGAATTAGTGTTTCCAGAGATTAGGAAAAGTGGCTATATTTCAGCTACTGGGAGTTTTTGCTATTGATTGCAGTAAGGCTAAATTTTCATCTACTCATTTTGCCCAAGCCTTCTCAGTAGATTCTAGTCTGTTTTCTGTGGCTTTACCCGAGTTTCTTGTTGTCTCTTCAGCTGCAGCAGTTTAGCAAGGCCATCTCTTCCTTTCCCTCCAAGCATTGCTTTAAACAATTTCGGAGTTTCTGGTTTCTGCCCGAAGAGACTGGCCAAGCCCCGTGGTTGTTGCACAGGTGGTCCTGGAGGAGGTTTCCCCTTCTGCTTCAGCAGCACCCTGGAGACAGAAGGGAATAAGAACACACAGCAGTGCTGTGGAACTGAGCAAAGTTCCTGCAAAGTTCCTGAAATGTCACATTTATGCATGAAAATCTGCTGGCTTTTATTTGGTTCCCAGGTCCAGTGACAAGAGCAGAGTTGGAAACAATAAAGATTTGCCCTAGGCTCTGGTAGAGTTGGAGGCAACTGTTCAAATTTGGAGTTTCTTACCTATATCCTGGAGTATAAACAAGTGCTGGCTCAAATTAAGGTGTCACAGAACAGATGAAGGAGTTTTACAAGGAAAGAAGAGGTGTGGAGGGGGATGTATGCCCCGTACCTGAGGTGGCATTCTCTTACCTGGCCTTCCAGATACAAATTCAGAGAGCGTTTAGTGCTTCACTGGGAGTTGACACTTGTGAAGAAATGCTTTACCAAACTTCCAGCATGGCTCTTCACTCACAGGTCAGGGTAGACAAGGGTACTTATTTTTGGTCTTCTTCAGAGTAGAAGACACCCTGATGATATAAACACTACTGCCAAGTGTGTGGCAGACTAGATTTTCACACCATTCCATAGCTGTGCTGATTTGCAGCCATAATGACAAGAAGTGAGACTGAATAACAGTGGTAAAGATTAGATGAAAGATCTGAGATAGATGGGACCAGTGAAAAGCTGAGGGTTCCCATGTTTTCAGTTTCTATTACATTGCTGTAAAGTTTTCAAGGCCACTTTTCTATCCTTGCAACAGCCCTGACTTAAAGCTCTTTATGAGCAAGGACTATACTTGCAGTCTGAAGTACAGTAAATCCCATAATACTATAATTTTCTCCAGCTTCTTGTACTTTGGGAATTTCAGAAATAAAGGGTTTAATTTTTTTTTTTTTTTAAATTTCATTGTCATAAATTTTAAAAGTATACTTTAGCATCTTACATGGCCTTATTATGTAAAAACCAGATAGGGGGTATCAGGCAGGTGATATTAGAACAAAATTCTTGCTTAAATAAATGCTTTCAGTTTATTTCAAGGAGCCTTTTAAAGGTGTCAGATGACCACAGAGAACTCTAATGTAAACCTTCCAAGGCAGACCAGCTGATAACTTCCTTCCAAAACTCAACATAACCACAATCTTTACGAAAACAGTGCACAATTTTCCTCTTGGTGCCTAGTTTTGGTAGAATTTGCAGATGTCTAGACAGGTGAGCAAAATACATGTCCTCCTGCACAGGGCAGGTACTGCATGTCTTTAAAATTAAACAGGATATCCTGGTTTTAGTCTGATATCTAGAGAGGTCTTTGGGCTCAAATGGGAGTGCAGATACAAAAGGTGGATGATTGAGCTTCTTGGTTGAGAAAGGTTGTCAGAAGGAAGCAGAATTTAATGGATTGGCAGAATATGCCCAGGGTGAACAAGAAAGCAGAAGAGGCAGGGTCAGAGAGACAGGAATAACAAGGAACGATGGTCATACTACTGTTTAGATAGAAGCTGGAGAAAAGGCAGAAATTATAGATGCTGGGGATCATCGGTCAGTGGATTTGTTCCACTTTTCTACCTATTAATGCTGGTTTTGAAAATTGAACAATCAGCCCATTCTGTCTCTGGGTTCCTTGTTCGTCGGGGGCATCATGATTCTCAAGATACTGTTATTTGACTAGCAGGGCTGTTACAACAGGCTGAATGCAGCCTTTTGCTAGCATTTTCACAAAACAAAATGTCTCTCCTGTGCTATGTTGAGTCTTCTCTGGTGGAATTTCAAGTCTGGGACCAACCTTCTGACCTTTGATAGCAATTCAAGGCAACAATTCTTGTTGAGAACAACAGGAGTGCTGAAGTATACAAATAATGACAAACTGTTTCAAGTATTTGGACCTTTTTCAAGGTAGCAAGGTACTCATTTTGTCATAATTTTATGACAAATACTGACAATTTCTGACAATACTTTGCCCTTTCAAAGCTGGGAAAATGGTGGTCCTAGCAAGCTACAACCAAAGGAAGGTGAAAAGTGCTTTTGGTTTGAAATCCCATTTCGGAATGCTTTTGAACAAAATGCACAGGTATCTAATCTGTGTAGTTCCATCTTGTCAGGCCTTGCTTTAAATCCATTCCTAACTGCTGCTTAAGGTTTTGGAAATGCATACAAGTGTGTGGATGTGTTGAACCATATCTCTGTAGAATTAATTGCAAGTATTTGGTTGTGTCTTTGAAAACCTACTCCTTAACTGATATCTGTCCTGCAGTTTCTTTCTTGACCATGTCAGGAGTCTGGATATGTATCCTTATCTCCTATTTTTTTTTTTTTTTTGTTACCTTAAATACAATGCAGAAGGCAACTACATTCAGGATTTCATTCTACTTACCACATTTCCACAATCCTTAGGATTGCTTCCAAGACCATGCTTTCCACTAGAAACTACCAGGAAAATCTGACCTCTAGCACCAAATATGTTTACAACTGTCACTCTTCCAAGAAAGGGATGGAAATTCTCTAGAAGTCACAACTGTCCATTCTGCAGCTAAATTATATGATTTAAAAACTGTTATTCGGACATACTTTGCTTTCTTCATGAGAAGTTTTTCTGAGTCAGGATAGTGCACCAAGATTTCATTGAGAGTTTTCTTGTCCAGAATGAAAAGGTTGGCAAAACCATGAGCCACCACATTGGCAGTCCTTCGATTTCCTCCACCTGCAGCTAATAGGCTGGAATGAAAATAGACACCATCAGTCCTGGCATTACTTGCCCTAGTGAGGAATCTCTTTGCTGGTGGTCCTCCAGTCATTGTAAAGCTCACTTACGTAGCTGGCTGTTCTATCCAGTGTTCTCTGTAAAGGCCCTGCACGTGGGATTAGAAATGTCTTCTTGCCTCAGGAGGGCAAATTATCACTGTTTGTCAGGCATGTGTAGATGCTAAGGGCTGTGAAAAGTTTTGCTGCATAGAGACATGTCTGCCAAGAGACACCTGCAGCTCAGACTGCACTTGTTTTAGTCCTCATGTGAACTCAGCATTTCCTCAGTTTTATTGCTGAAAATTACTTGCCTCAGATGTAGAGCAGCATTATTTACAGTGAATAAGTGATTCTCCTTCAAGGATTTTCTTTTTCCTGAGTGAATAACTTCTGCAGGGCTCTAGTTTTCAGTTTTCTCACATATCACATCTCACGTTTAAATGCTGGCAAGTTGAATGATACAGATTAGGAAGGTCTTTTGGGCTGACAGTTACAAATTTGTCTGCCAGAAAAAGAAGGCTGTTTTGTTCTGAATGTAAGGCGTTAGATCAGTTTAGCCAGCAGCAGTTGGCCAGAGGGAAGATATCTAAAAAAATCAGATATAAAATCAAATAAAAATAAATTGTTCATTTTGCACTAAGCAATTGAAGAGACTTCACTTCTCAGCTGTGCTGATAAGTAAGAGAATTTGCATTTTGCTCTTAGTACTAAAATTGCTCTATCACTGCATTCAAGATCTAGTCTAAAACTTGTCCTTTAAAGATTTCCCAGTGAATTAATATTTTTAGAGAACATTTAGTATTATCTAAATTCAAAAGTTATTAATAAAAGATAGTCTGGGCCCCAGTAAACAGTAATTGATATCCATCTGAAGTAATGATCAAGGATATATAAATATTTGTTTTAATATTAAATATATTTATAGAACATATTTCTAACTATTAAATCATATAGATAATAATGTTTAATTTATAAAGGATAGTAGGAGACCTCTGCAACAGTATGTGCAAGGCTATTTTTAAATGCCCACAGAGTGTTTTTCTGCAACTCAAGACAGCAATCAATACATGAACTGAAGCTGAAAATGCAGTTTATCGTCTTCTTTTTAAACAATTCTATACGATTCCTCAGATAGAATAAAACTCTTTGCACAACAGGAAAATCTGCTAAAGAAAATTGCAAACACCTTTTGAGCTCTGATGAATCACTTCTCAACAAGTCATTGAACAATCATTTTTAGGCTTTCCTAACAGAAAGCTCATTTTATCAAGGGAGATGAGGACTAAAGAGATCAGGTTTTTCATTATGGTGATGATGTGAGGTGAATTTTACAAGTAAGGCAGTCTTTGCTCAAACAGAATTGTCTTTGACTAAGGACAGTGTTATGTATTTCAGCATTCAATCTGATTTGGTTAGTGTATTCAATTATATGACCAAATTTTTAGAAACAAATACATTTGCTTGCAGTGATTCTTGGTAATGTAATATCTATATTAATCACAACATTTGCTTTTTTTACCCAACATTTTTTACTCCAGTTGTGGGACTGAAATGCTGTAATATTAGTACAAGTTGATAACCTAAGAATCCTTATGCTAGCAAATTAAATTTCGAGCTATAAAGTTGTCAAAGTGATGACTCAGCTTATGTATTTTTTTTATAGCTGATCTCTGTAGGAAGCTGCTGTTCATTGAAATTAGGGAATGACTTGTGTTATCAGCTGTACGTGCAGGGTTGTGGTGGCTCAAATTGGCACCTATGTGAATGTGAGGAGAACTGGTAAATCAGGAAAGGGAAATAGGTCTGGATCTTGCTTTTGAGCAGGATGCCAAACTCCAAAGGACAGAGCCCATCGAAAAGCAGCAGCTGCCACCTTGAGGGAAATCCTGGACCAAAGTAATGGAAAATGTCATCTTTCACAAAACTAAATACTCCCTGTAGTTTTGATTTTTTGTACAAAGTTTAAAACTACAAGACAGCTGAAATCTGAAGCTGAGATCAAACATTTAGATACTTCTGTCAAAAATTTACATAAAATGGAGAAATGTTTTAGTTTTTCCAGAATTAACATTTTCTGATAGGAAATAGCTCCAGTGAAATACTAGTAAATGGACGAATGAGGACATCTGGCTTCAAGTCTAACTTTCTCTGGGCTAATGAAGTGTTGTTACAACTGAATTTCTCTCGTTCTGAATTGTCTGTACTGGCAGGCTCTCATTAAAGCAACAATCTGTTTGCTTCTGATTCTGAAATTATTTTATTTCCCCAAACTGATATTATCTATATAGGAAGGTAGCAGTGAGGGTAAGATGTTAATTGGAACTCCTATTACTTAATCCTTTTCTGTAATAATTTTCAAGGAATAAATTGGCAAATGACGTGTTTGATCGTTACTCTTGCATTGGCCTTCTAGTATAATTCAGGGAACTTTTTGGAAATAAACAGTTTTTATTTTCTTCAATTCCTTTGCCCCTGGAGATTTTAAGCATCATCTACATGCATTTTGAACAGAGTGAGATTAAATAGTGTCTTATAAATCATGTCCCTAAACCACTCAGAAGGAAGCGGACATATTTTTCAAAACAAATCTTGAATGGGAAATCAGAAGGAAATCAGCCTGATATCAGGTTATAACCTGATATATCAGGTTATGAAGTGAGAGGAAAACTTGGATGTCCTAAAAGAAGTAGTACGTAATTCATTAAAGAATATTTCTTCCATTTGCTTCTGGTATTCCGTATTCAGAAGACCTTGACAAAATTCATGTAGAAAAGCACAATACAAACTCATTATTTTCTAGCACCTTGCCACAAGGAAGAGCATATCTCTACTGATACACTCAGTGCTTCACGTCTGCCCGTTGCTGTGGTTTTTCTCCTCGAGTTTATCCACTGCCTGACATTTTATATGCAAATTACACGTGTCTGAATTGGGTTTGCTGCTGTAGTAGGTCAGTGATGAATAAAACAAGACTAGAAGAGTAGTGTTATAGCATTGCTGAGAGTTTTGCTGGCTATATTAGCAATTATGTGAAGAGTAACATGTACTGGGAAATGAATCTTTAGAGGTCGTTGTGTGGTTCTCACATGGAAACAAGTGCTCACCTGTGTTGGACCAAAAGTGTGAAAATCCCTTCTTTGTTTTAAAACCAACCATTATTATTTCTCAGTTTAAAATACGAAGTTCTCACTTCAAATGCCAGACTAATAAATAATTGAAAACCATGTGTGTATTATATATGGGGGCTGCTTCAGCTTTTTCTTCTGTCTTTTCAGTTCATTCTCAGTCTTTCTGCATAACTTACAATACAGCCTTTGGAGGCTTTGCTCAGGTATTATATTGTCACACTGAGAAATACCTTCCAAATAACCTTCTCTCAAAGAGCTGATATATTTTCACTTTTCCACTTAATGAAAAAGTTCTGTTACTATGCGATATATCAGATGTTTTCCACTTGATGTCTAAGCAAGTTCTGTACGTACATCATTGGATAAGCAGGAATGTTTCCACTACAGCAAAGACAGACACAACTGGAAGACAAATGTAAACCTGGCACAGAGCTGATTATTGCTTTTCAAAAGGCAGATTAAAGCTACTAGCAAGAGGATTAAGAATAACAGGATGGCAGCTGGAAGAAACCAAGGATCCAGTTTATCACATGCAGCAGCACATTTATTTTATTACTTTTCCTCAGGCCAACCTCAGCAGGGGGCACAGTGCCTAAAAACTAGCACTTGATTGGCTAATTGGAGAACATAGCACATAAGAGTTTATGGACTTTTGCATAGCAAGCATATGGAGAATATAAAAACCATTTGTAGCCACCAGAGAAAAATTCTCATCTGGATAAACTCAGACAAAAAAAAATCTGGTTTATCCACCTATTTCTTGTCTTGCATGCTCTTAAATAAATACTTTTTCAAGTTGGATGTCTGATTTTTAGCAATTTAATCCCTACTTCAGCTCCTAAATGAACTGGTTTTAGTTGCTATTTTAGATTTCTGTATCTATTTAATTTTCACCTTTCCAGCCATCCGCGGTTCAAGGGCACCTAGGCTTGCTATACAGACAGTAAAATGCATTTGGTCCTGCTGTATTGCAGATAGCATAACAGGGAGATGTATCAAGTCTTTAAAATTCGCAAGAAGAAATGTGGCTGTATATCCCTGTGTATATTGATCAAAACACTGGTCTCATATGTTGCCCTATTAATCATTGATGCTTCACTTAGATTTTCCTTCACTTACTACATCTTTTTGTCCTCTTTGTTGATCCTACCCGCTTTCGAGCCTCCCCTTGATAGCTGTCATTCTTACCACAGAGAAGTTACACAACCATTGATTATTTAACAAGTTCTAAGGAAAATATTAAAAATAATGATGGACCTACCTGATCTCCCCAAACACAGCTCCTGCTCTTAGTGTAACCAGGACTTTGGTACCATCAGGGCCACCAAGGACTTGAACTTCACCCTGTTTGATGATGTACATCTCTCTGCCAATCTCTCCCTGGGTGTACAAACACATAAAGAACCCATGTTTTAGCAGTGGTTTTTGTTGTTAGAATAATATGACAGATTCTTCTTTATATGTATTTCTTCTCTCTGAAAAACAGAGAGTGTAGTGGAAATATGAGGTAAAGCAGCAATTTAGTTTTAAAAGTGAAAAGGAAGCAGCAACAAAGCCGGGACTGAAAATGTAGGAGCTTGCTATTCCTATCTCTTTACTTGGTTGTCGAAGCCTGCATGCAGCGTCTTCTTGGTGAAGGAGGGTGAGACCAACATACATCCAAGGAGAAGGTGGTTACAACAGGGTTTTATTCCCTGCTGCATGTTGCAGCATTAACGGGATTGTTTTGGTTGTTGGTCACGTAGTAGAGTTATACACGTGAGAGGTCTTTTAGCTCTGAATCTAGCTGTAGTAAGTTGATACTTCAACTTCTCGTCATCCATCTTTGTTAAGAGCTGTATGCATTGGACTGCAGTATCAAGACTGAATCTGTTACTGTCCTTTATTCTGTCGTGTCAGAGTCCCAACTGCAGTCTGAGATCCTTTCATGCTGTGCACTGTATAAGCAAAACCAACAAACTGCTCTTCCAGCCTTCTTAGCCAACAGCAATTCTGGGATTGGTCTTTGAAGGGACACACTTGATCCTTCAGTGTATTCACAAATGTTTAACTTCCTACACGGTGGAATCAGTGGAACTAGCCCAGCATTCCGGAGGATTGTATGCTTAACTCTTAGAGGGAATAGGACCTTAGTGAACATGTCAGACCAAAACTGCTAGAGACAAAAGGTTATGATGGTCACTTCTGGACGTGGGGGGACCTGTGGGTCACTTGCCAGAACAGTAGTAGTACTGATACTTCATCCTCCCAAGCTTTAATTGGATCTTACTTTGCTCTGTGTTTACAGGCCTTCTGGAAAGAGACTTGGGCTCACTGGTCAGCAGCTGAGCTATTTACCTGTGAACATCCTGTCTGGCCAGTTTTAAGTAAAATGTTGAGAGAAGGTAGACATCTTTGCTAAGGGACAGTGTGACAGCATTCAGCTGGAAGCCTGGAGATGGCTCAGAGCTGTGAGTGAAGGTAGAGCAGATCTTGCTGGAAGGAGCTTTATGGGATGCAGTGTGTTTTCTACATTCTTGGATAATTCTACTTGAGAATGTCTGAGTACACAAATGAAGCACAGGCAAAGCATCAAAGATTGAGATCTGTAGGCTGTGTTTGTATGTATATAAGTATAGAAACATTAAATTTGAGCCATTTTAAATATTCAAATTTCATGAGGTATCATTAGATAAACCATATTTACATTAAATACTTTCCCATAATACTATAATTTCATGTTTGGTAATGTAAGCAATAAAATCCATATTGTCTTGTTCTAGATTGAAATTTGAGAGCACATTTGTTGTTATTACACAGATTAGCTTAATTAATTTTATGCTGTCTCATTCAGTCAGGATTAATTTTATTTAAAGGACATTGTTGACCAATATCTGAACTCTTTTTCTAAAATACATAATATAATTATTATTTGAACAAGACAAGAATGCTCACCTTTTTGCAGACAAAGTCACCAGGTAAATACACAATGGATTTCAGCCTTAGCAGCATGTCATATATCATCTGGGTATCACAGCCCTGTTAAAATAGAGTTGATCACTCTGCTAATTCAGTATTAAAAGTGACTATAAGTGCCTCAAAACCCAAAAATACAGGAATGACCAAGGGATTCCATAAGTGGAATATATAGGAGCTGAGAAAAGACTGAAAGGGTTGATATTTCAAATACTTGTAAAGTTCTCTATGGGTTGAACATATTTTAAGTTTTTACAAAGTGAGCTTCTGTGCATCCAAATTTTCTGTGGAAGCTCAGTTAGTGTTAGGCTCAGAGCTTTATATGTTGTTTATGGCAATTTTATGAGGTTGTTTTTTTTTTTTTT
>VZRN01002817.1:1133708-1147468 GCA_013397935.1 Dasyornis broadbenti
TTTTTTTTTTTTAACTGATCCAGGGTTAAAAAACAGATCATGTCAAATGTTGGTATGAATCTATGAATTCCATGTCTTCAGCAAGTGCGGGAAAACCATACAGCCATGTAATGTTTATACAGATATATAATGTGATTTCTTACAAATATCCTAACAAGAAAATTTGCTGTGTGTACTTCTAAAAACTCAGTTTGTGACAGAAATCCAATTTTAAGTACACATTTGAATTGTAGCTCTGGAAAACTACCACGATAATAAAAGAGTAAGCTCCTTTGCACACAAACTGATTACAATGCAGCATTCACTACACCAAAGTTATGCTGCCAGAAAACATAGCATGGGTGATCTCTCAGGCAGACCTGGACAGCTACAGCAAGGTGGACTGTGTTAAAAATTATATTATTCTCTGTCTGACTCTTGAGATTAGTTACAGTCTGAGCTCACAGTCTGCCCATACCATCAGCTGTAGTATGCCATCATAAAAGGACTTTGCCTTAATCTTATTTGCTCTCTTTAAAAATCACCGCCTTACCACAACAGAAATTCAAATGCAGGCACTTGGGTTTGTTCTGAGATGTCTCCATCAATTGAGACATTCCTTAGACTTATTTTGCCTTGCATACTAACAAACATGTACTTAAGTGTTGCAAGATGCACAAAGCAAGGTTTCTGAATCAGGAAGATCACAAATTTCTGCATTCTCCTGTAAAACTACTTGCTTTGAATAAGTCCACTTTATTGACAATGGCAAAGTTCACATCAATTGCGACGGCTAATTGCATTTTGGTTGGCATCTGCTCTAGTAATTCTGATTCATCTGAAAGACAAAAAAGAAAAGAGGAATGAAGGAATGTTCACAAAAATGAGCAAAAATAACTTAATGGGGTTTTTCTAACATTTATGAGTTCAAATGAGGGAGCAGCTAATATACTTTTACTAAGGTGCTTAATATATCTTGTCTAAAATTATTGCTAAAACATTGTATTAATGAATAAAATTTGTGAAGTAGTAAGAATCATATTGCTTTGTAGTTTCTTTCTTTTCCAAAGTAAGTTGAGCAGCCTTCTGTCACTTCCCACATGCAATTTAGGAAAGAGAAATGTGAATTTCACCCTATATGTGTGTCTGTACAACCACTGTCACTCGGACATGCTAAATAACTGGAATTGTAAATCCTTACCCAGCATTCCTTGAGAGTCCCATGTGTATTCATACCAAGTTCGAACACGATTTTGCACCAATTTTGGAATAGAATAAGTGTTCATATATGAGACAGTGTTGTCCACACAGGAACGAAAGTAGTTCTGTCCTGCTGTCGCTGCTCCAATTACATCTCTCATCTGCAAACATCAATTGTTGTTACTACACAGTTCAGGAAAAATAGTCTTGATTTTAATATCTTGTCAGCAACATATAAAAATAATTGACTACTTTTTCAAAATCATTGACTAATTATGCATTTGGCAGCATGTTTTGACTAGGTGTTTCACCTGCCTTTTCAGAAAAATTACAGATTTATTCTGATTGTCTTGGGAAGTGTAACATTATGATTTTTGAGGAATCATTTCTGGGTTTTAGCATGTCTCATATTTCTGGACATGGATGAAAATTATAGATAATGCTTTTTAAAAAAATCCATTGTAAAGTTATTCTGCATTTGGCATGCAATGTAAGTCAGAAATGAAACAAGCTGGGCTGAATTTCTGTAATAACATCATCTGACACTACTAAGAGTGTGCCACTGTTTAAATAGTTAAGAGATCAGTCCTAAGCTCTTTCTGAGCTGAAAGATGACCTTAAAGTTTTTAATGCAGGAACATCATTTAACATTTTAACACAAACCTAATTCAGTTTTTAGAAAGTGGATGAGTTAATGTTCACAGATATTCCTTCTTCAAAAGAATAAGTATTCAGATGTGGTTTTAGTGGAATGGCTTCATGTGGCAGCTGCCAAGGATTAATGTGCCATGGGCTGAATTTTGCTCTTTATTGCAGAGATGCAATTGATTGCAATGGGAATAACAATTTTTAGGCAAGTCTGCTAAAGCAGGAATAACTCAATAATTGTAATGGTTCTTTGTAAACAGGAATTATTACAAACAAACTGCACTGAAGCAGTTTGTGTGTTAATGTTTAAAGGTTGAGACTGCAAATGGCTACACTGGTTACAAAAAGTCATCTGCAAAATCTTCTTGGGGAAATGAGGCTTTCATTGATAGTTACAACAATTTAGGGAAAAATTATAAATATGCAAACTCTGAAGTTTAATCCTATATACTTGAATTCAATAGTTTTTCAGAAGAAATATTTTATACGTAAGCTTTGTTTTATTTTTGGTAATTCTGATTTATGGAGGAATTTTAAATCTTATGAGGAAAAGTCTGTTTAGTGACAGTTACCTCTTGCATTTCTAAAGAGCAAGAGACATATGCAATCTCTAACTGCTTGATTGAACTTTTCAAATGCTGTATTCAAAATAAGAACTAAATTTCAGTTTAAATTTCTTTTTTGTTGTTGTTTGTTTGTTATTTGTTTTTGGTTTTGTTTTTGTTTTTTTAATAAATAATTCATTCTATAACAGACATGGACAAATGAAGAAGTCTGGAATGGTTTCTACAGAAATCGATAAGGCACAATCTCACATAGAAACCTCAGCATTTGTTTTTCTGTAGGCAAGATGTTTTAAAACCTATGGATCTAAAGCCCAAGTTTAATATTTATGAGCCAGAAATATTTCAGTTATATTCATTTGGAAATACAACTGGTTTATGGGCTTTTTTTTTTTTTTTTTCCCCTCCTGCCAAATGAGGGCCAAGAGAAATAGGAACCAGTTAATTTTCAGTTTTACAAATATGATGTAATTTGTGGAAGAGATCAGAATTCTAGTTTGACAAAGATCATGGGATTTCCATTAACAGCATTCTGTTGATAATAGAATGACTTATTCAACAATTATAATTTTTATGTCAGATTTAATAGGCTAATGTGAATGTCAAGGAATTGTCTCCTTGGCTGTAAGGGAAAAAAAAAAAAAAAAGAATTACACATAGTTTCAAAAGTCATCTGTGTCCTGCAGAGCCTTGGCTTTTAATCAGCTTGTGTGCAAAAGAGCTACAAAACAGGGAACCAATTAAATATATGTATTTGTCAGAAGAATAAGTATGGCTGACATTAAAATAGAGGATGGAAACTAATTTTTTTTCTCAGAACTAACTCCATTAAATTAAATATATTATCACTACAATACAGTAATTTGAATATAACTTGTTACTGATTTTTTTGTGTACCTGACCAATTAAGCTGGAGAAGACAAAGACGCCCATGAAATAATTCAGCAGTTGAAAAACTATCTCAAACAGTGTTTGTGGTTCTGGAAGGCCGCCGATGGTGATTAAACTACGAACTGCCCAGTAGTAACATCTCAAGTACCTGTGGATACAAACAGCAGTTTTGTTAGACTGTAGCTATTTATGTTTTTGAAGTTAAGCATATGCCTACCTGATTTGGGCCTTTCAGTGATGCTTTTCAAAAGACTTTCAACATTTTTATAAAGGGTTATGAATTTATAAATGATACAGTTGCACAGGTCAGTTTGAGCTGAATGTTCTCACTGACAGCAAAATAAGAATGTATAGGAAATACAGTGCTAATTTACTGTTCTCTAGTAACTCTAGGTAGCATTACAAAAGCCTTGTGTACAAATTTGCCACGATGGACATTAGAGTTAGAATGCTAGCAGTGAAGATGGTCAAAAGCAGTGTAAAAGTGTTACAGACTTCCCAGAGTCTCTCTGTAGCAGCATGTGAGATGCTCAAACATCCGAAGGTGGCTTTCATGGCTTTCACTTGATGACACCAGTGCGAAGCCTTATGGTGGGAATGACAAATGCAATGTTGTTCTTCTTGTGTCCATTTCTACCCCTTTAACCATGATGGTCTTCCTCCTACTCTGCTGCTGAGCACCCTTCATTGCCTCTACCTCCTGGTTTATGTCAAACAGAAGACACATATTTCCACAAACTGTGTGTTAATTCAGGTTCTCCAAACCACTTCACTAATTCAGCACTGAAAGGTTGATTCCTCTGTTAACATCTCCTAGCTGCTGGTCTCCATTCCTTCTGTCACCTTAACAAACACTTTCTTTTCTTCTTTACACTTGAAGGCCTGTTGCCTTCGAGTAATGTATTTCTACAAGTACAATAATACAAGTTTATGAAAACAGCAAAGGACCTGGACAGAAGGCTTTTAAAAAGCGCCTTGGCATCTCAAATTCTGGTTTGAATTCCATTCTAGAACATGGTACCACAAGTAATGCAGCATTGCAGTGGGGAATAACTGGTTCAAATAATTGTCGTGAGAATGCTATCATTTCCTTCTTTTCTGAGCAAACAGGTAATCGGTTTAGGTATATATTTTAAAAGCCTGCTATTAATTAGAATTTGACTTCCTAAGTTTCTGTACAATCAGACTTCAGCTTTGGTGGCAATTAGGAGTAGAACTTCATTTTTCTTAATTGTAAAGTGAGATTTTCTATTATTTCAGCTGTGACTACTGCTTCTGAAGCAATGAGGATTCCTTATGTTTGTTGAATTTTATTGCATTTTAAATAATAATTTAAAAACCCAAACGTCCCCTCCCCCAAACACTAAGACACAGAAAAAAAAAATACTTTTGGAGATAAGTTTGTTTTAAAATATAAAGTCTCGCATGTACCTTCTCATGCCTGCTCTGATTGTGAGGCTACCTGATCTGCTTGCAGAGCTTAGGTGTATATTTTATTTAATGGCCTCCACCTTTAGGCTCCTCTCTTTTTAAGATATGAATTTCACTAAAATAAGAGGTTCATGTAATAATTCAACTGCAGGTTTGGTTTTGTGCAAATATGAGAAAATAAACTCCTAATAACAACCAATTCCAATGAGGTTTGTTTTCTCTTAAATCACTTGAAAATGTTTTCAAGTTTTTCACCTAAAATGTCAGGCTTTACTAAGCAATTGATTTCTGCTTGTCATTCCAAAGTCACTTATTTCTTGGTTGCAGATTAATGAAGTGCAGTAACAATGATCACTTCTACCATAGTTTTCTAGTTTTAGATTTTAACAGTCAGAGCTGGCCATTTTCATTCAAAGTCCTTAAATAAAAAACTCATTGCATATTTTCCATTTTGTCATTTTTCCTTGTTAGGGATGCAAAAAGAACTTCTGGATTACACTACTGTAATATTTTCACTTGGTTTAAAAAAACAAAACAAAACAAAACACATATGCATGTATCCAGAACTGTATGCATAAGTGGCAGCTTTTTCTTAGACTTCTATAACATAAATAAATAAATAAAAAGAAAGAGACTCAGATCCATTTTGGAAGAATTATAGATTTAAGAATCAAATGATGCTTCTAGCTTGGCTGAGGGGAATTATAATATAAAGCATATTAATATCATATTGATTTGCCATAACTGAGAATGCTGTGGTGCTTGAAACATGTATAATTGAGTAATATGAAAGTAAAGAAATTAACATTACTTCTGTGCTAGTTACTTTAGGAAACAAAAGTAATTAAGCAACTCCCTTGCCGCAATGGCCCTGAATGCCAAGTTTGCTAACTCCACCGTGATAGACATTATTATCTTTATTCTGGGAATGTCTACAAAGAATAAAAGCAGCTCCTTGGAGGAATTTAGGGGTCACATTCTTCTCTGCAGTGTTGTATGTCCACAATGTGAGATTTTTTTTTTTTTATCTTCCTACCCCTTTCTTAAGATGTAGTTAATACATGGTATTCTTCTGTAATTTTTCTTCAAAAGAAACATTCTACTGGCAAAGGCTTATGATATTCACTATCTCTTAGGCACAGGTTTTCTCCATTTATGCATTTTTGGTTTTGTTTTAATCTGAAATGAAAGTTGCACAGTTTAAATACAGAGCAGTTTTTTCTTCTCTATGTAGGGGAGAAATGAGATTGTAAATTTTGTTTAAGGAAAGCCAGAAAAAACAGACTCCTATTTCAATAGTATTAGCAGCTCTACTTCCTACCAGCATGTGTCTGGAAACCATCACTGTTCACCATACGGGTTACTCGCCTGCTATAAAATTACTGTTGAAGCAAACAACAGCAGTGAGACAACATAGGGATTTTTCCCTCTGCACATCATAGAGAGTATGTTTATCCTTCAGGCAATCAAACTACTAGATTTTTCCTTAAAGAAAAAAAAAAAAAATCCTAGGTATGAAAACATTCAGAAACACTGCAAATAAGACATCTTGTAATGCTATGCTGGTAGAAATATCTTTTTCAGAAAAGTCCATTTCAGAACACACTAAACTTCTTTCATGGTTTTGGTTAGTGCAGGTAAATCAGGTCTTTGTGCATGTATCTCTCAGATTTGCTTTTGAAGTGGTATTCACATATCCATTTCAGCCCAGCGAAGCGTTGTTTTGGGACTATCATGTTTGACTCCTCTCAGATTACAGCCAGGGTGGGTTTAAGCAGAGTAAAGAAGCAGTCTTTATAAACCGATGAATTCCTTCTTGGTACCTCTTCTAGAGTGATGTGTTCATCAGGGCACTGTGGGTCTGATGATCTCAGACGGAGCAAACTATAAAGCATTTACCTAAAAAGTGTTGGCTGCAGGTAGCCTGTGCATTGGGCAATGCATACCAAAGGAGTGGAGTAGTTCTAGACGCATACAGTGACCATTTTCTGGGATTTACAGATATCCACTTAGTCTGTGCCCAGAACAGGAAGACAGCAAGCTACAGAGAAGCATAACTGGGGTGCAAATAGATGTCTTAAATTTGTCAAAGAATTTTGCAGACTGCTTGTGGATGACTTGCAAACAGCAGAAGTATACCATGAGCAAAGTGAAATGATTTGTTTTGCCTAAATTTGCTGTTGACCTGGAGGGCTTGCATGAGAATTTCAGCTCCTTAGTTTTAGTTTCTCTGTGAACAGTGATGAAAGAGAGAGACTTCCTTGGAATTCAGAACAATGACTTTATATTGAATCCCTTAAAAAGGATCTGTCAATTTTCCTCAGGAATTAGGGAGATTGGTCTTTTACTTAGGTAGTTAAATTAGATTGTAAATAAACATATATAGTTCAAATTAAAAGACCTTTTCAACATCCTGCTGCTGTCTTTGCACAGACTCTAACACTCTCATGTTGCACTAGCGATGCTGTGCTTCTGCATTAGAAGAAACAGGTCTCGCCTAACTCAAGCTCATGGGCACACTTTCAATGCTGGAAACATTGTCTATGGCTACTTTGGGTGAGTTGCAGGGAGGCAAAGTTGACTGCCTCTTGCACCTCAAGTCAAAGGCTTTGACTGAAGGCTGCTGTGCAAAAGAGCTCAAATCTTGGACTGACATTAACACTTTAGAGCCTGGACAAGAACAGGAAAAGATTAGAACTTGCAGAGATTTGCAAAAGATCTACTTTGATAATTTTGTTTGTGGTTTGAGTATTGTGTATAGCTGTTTGTTATAGGTTTAGTTCACCAACTAGTGTGCCTGCTCAGGAACATGTACATAATCAAACTGATAATGGAAACTGTTGTCTGTTAATTCTTTTTAGCCTGGAAAAGAAAAAAAAAATCCTAGGAGTGTTGACATTTTTAAGTACTGGTTTTGGCCATAACTAGCAATATTTTATGGACACAGCAGGAATCCTACATAAAGCATTAATGCCACTAAATCAGTGCCAGATTATTTGCTCTGGGTCAATTAATCTAAGACTGCTAGAATTTTGATTTACTGGTCAAACTGCTTACCATCATTTTTTTTGAATTAGCTAAGTAGCTGTGTTTGCCTAATCTTCTTTCTGAATATGTTCCCATTCTTTGTGAGACTTCTGGCGTATTTTGCTTCAAAAACTGTCAATCCTGAATGCTCTGTGAAAGGAAATTTTATGCGCACTGCTGTATCATCATGTATGCTACAGTGCTAGTCACTTTTCCTGACATATTGTTCTTATATCTGCTTTCCAAATAAATGAATATACCTAGAAGTATCTTGTCTGATAAGTTTAAGTTCACATTGCATCTCCAATTATAACTAATGTTTACATGATTCCTCTCTGTGTGAAAAAATTCTCAGACATTTGAAAATTAGATATTATGTCATGCCTAATTCTCCAAGGCAATGACTATCCCATACAGAGAGCATTTGCTGTTAGTGGGATGCAAAGCTGAACTTTATGAAATGCAGCTCATTGTGGGATACTCTTTGTGGTCCCATATTCATGGCACTATATATTCCTGTATGAGTTAGATACAGGCAAAAGAATAAAGTTATGCATTCACCAACCAATGTCAAGATGAAGTAGATTAATGGCTTAATGGGGTTTACGTGGATATATCATAGAATTATTGAATGGTTTGGGTTGGAAGGGACCTTAAAGAATATTCAGTTCCAGTTCCCCTTCCATGGGGAGGGATACCTTCTACTAGACCAGGTTGCTCAGAGCTCCATCCAGCTTGGCCTTGAACACCTCCATGGACTGGGAGTCCACAGCCTCACTGGGCAACACGTTCCAGTGCCTTACCACCCTTATAGAAAGGAATGTCTTCCTAATATCTAATTTAAATGTCTCCTCTTTCAGTTTAAAGCCATTCAACCTTGTTCTATCTCTGCATGCCCTTGTGAAAAGTCCCTGTGCAGCCTTTTTGTAGGCTCCCCTTTAGGTACTGGGTGGTGCTATAAGGTCTCCCCAGTGCCTTCTCTGCTCTAGGCTGCACAGTCCCAATTTTCCCAACCTGTCATCATAGGACAGGTGCTCCAGCTTAGGGATCAACTTAGTGGCCTCCTCTGGACTCATTCCAAAAGGTCAATGTTTTTCTTGTGTTTGGATATTTGCATATTCAACATGCATTTTATTTCAGAATCTCAGTTTAATGAAGAATTTGAATTATCGATTTATTATCGTTGTTTATAAAACAAATCTGTTCTTAATTCCACGTGATTACAGTGTGACTTCATTTGGGAATTTTTTTATCTCCTCATGGAAGAAGTATCACAAAATATTAAAAAACCTGGCCATTGCCAGGGCAGAACTGCGTTGTCTGTGATAAAGTCAGTAAATAATTTCTACCAATTGTTTCTCTGAGCGAAATGTGAAATATTTTTTCTCTGTGAAAAATAGGTAATTTTTTCTTGCCTGTTCTCTAGACTGTTCTGAAGAAGCATTAAAAAAATTTTAAGACTGAGTAAGCTCTCTACTTTCAGAGTTTTCAGGTTTCTTAGTCTTTCTTATGTACCTTATTTTTTAGTTAGGAGGCAAGTGTTTCCAAGAATCACATTAATAAAAAATAGCTATAATGGAAATTGCTTCTGCATTTTTCTTATTTCAGGAGATTTCTGGAAACCTCAATCCTGCAAATAAAAACCTGTCCATAACTTCACTTACATAAGTGATCCCAATAAGCTCCATGATCCTGTTTGCATGTCTGACTGCAGTACTCAAGCTGTGTGTTTTAATGGTGTGTGGAAACTTCAGACATGCCATTTTTTTCCTAAGGGATAACCCTAATTCTAAAAAATTAATGCTGCTTTACACAAGTGTGTTTTGCTCTGAAAGGCTATTATTTTATCCTTCAACATAGTGACTTGACACCAAACTCGTGAAGTCTGACAAAACTATAAACAAGAGGAGCACATCTCCAAGAAAAATGTGAGAAGTTGTTTAGAAGGTGGTTTACAGCAGTAGTAGGATACTGTATATGGTTTTGCAAGGAATGTAATCAAAGAACAAATTGAGCGGCTTTGGCTTTAACTATATTATAGCTTTTGAAAGAAATGAATGTTCATACAACTGAACCTACTACATATATGTTTATAAAACTACACACAGAATATATTATGACTTTTCTATTTTCTCTTACTTACTCTCCATCATCTTTATAAATGTTCATTACTTGGCACCCAACCTTGCTGTCACAAGGAGTTTGTGGAAAATTGTGCCAATATCCAATCCTTTCTCCTGAAGACACTCTGCCCCATGTTTAAGCATGACCTTCTCAAAAGATCAGAGAGTGCTGGTGGAATTTTTTTGGACCAATCACCATGGTGTAGATGGACTAAAATGTTGCACTTTAGTGATACAATGCTGTGTGGCAGAAAAAACCCCCCAAACTACCCCTGTGTTTCCTTTAAGGAATTTCTATACAATCCTTATAACAGTTCCCATGTGCATATGCAATCAGTAAGTTTAATTTATGACCCTTGTTGCTTTCTAAATGTTTAATTAAGTTAGTGCTTAGCACTGACTCATAAACCTATAAAAGCTGAAAGTGGTGAACTTATAATTCACTGCAACTACCCTGCAAATATGTGTTAGTAATGAAAGCTGATAATCAGCAGTCATGGTGATGAAAGTTTGCTATCCAAGCACTTAAAAAGTAAGGGCATACCCTACAAGCAAAGGCATGGGAGAAGGATGGGAAGGCAGGAAGGAGCAAAATCAACAAAAATCTCTTGCAAGAGAAATGGACTTACATGTTTCCCTCGCCATCATACACCCATCTAGTGCTGCCAATTCCTTCGTAGTCTGAAGCCCAATAATACAGGCATGCATTAACGTGCAAGATAAACAGCAAGTATCCAGTTGTTCGAATGACCCTATAAAAGTCAACAGATTCCTGTAAAACAACTTACATTTTTCCTTTCTTTTAATATAGGACCCATTACTTTTTTGGATTAGCTTTGTTAATGTTAAGCATCCACTAAGTCGTTCCCCACCTGTATTGATCTATGAAAAAAATAGCTGGCAGTTACCCATCTCTCACATCTGTCCAAGTTCAAATAAATATCTTTCCTAGAATATCTGGCGTGGGGTAATTTTTAAATTATGGTTCCCTGAGGAGTTTATAGTCCACTTCTTTAAATGGCTATGAATATTTACAGAAATTTGAAGGTATATTAATGAGGCTACAGGGTACAAAATAATGTGTTTGCCCAACTCTATCCAAGGTAGGTTCTAAACTTGTGAACCAAAGCCAAGAAATGTCTGAGGTCAGAAATGAACTGCTTTACAAGACCTGTAGCAGAAAGCCTGAAGCAGATCCTCTAAATAGTATGATTTAGTGTCTACAGCAGGAGTTATATCATTCCTAATCCCTGTTCTTATGCTTATGGCCAGTTCTTTGAAGAATATCAATGATGAACTGCTTAAGCACCAAGCAGCTTTCTGTTTAATACAATAATGATCTCATTGTTTATCATCTGTTCAGTGCGTGGGGATCAAAAGAAAGATCTCCTGGATTTAGGTCTCTATTCAAATAATCATACAAGCAGGGGATAAAAAAAGCAGGAAAAGTACAGGACTTGCCTAAACACAGGCTGGTAGGTAATGACTTTATCAGCTACAGCTAGAATTCAGTGCAGTATGCAGTGCAGGATAACTGAGTAAATGGTTTTATGAAAATTTAATAAGATCTAACTAAGTTGCATCTATAAACAAAGTTAATGGCAGATAATATCTCTGTGGTTGCTTCATTAAGCAGTCCTTTGCTAGTTCTTCAGATGCCTTTGCATGCCCTCCTTGGTCTCTCCATGCCATTAAGTAATCTACTTAAGTGTAGTCTTCTTTATGATGCTCTCAAATGAATGCTACTTCTCTGTTTAAAAGCTGGCATGCTTCCAGGACAGCTCTGTTTAGGACTGCAAGCTATAGGGAACAGCAGATAGCTGTTGTGATCTTGTAATGTTGCACATACTAGGTCTTCTGTGTGAGTTTGAATTCTTGAAAGTGGACTCCTGAGGTCTGAGTGAAGATTCTGGAAGCCTTTGCTATGTTATATTTCTCTAGACATTTGTTGAATCTATCACAATGAGAAGATAAGATGTAAGTAACTTTTGCTAGCTCTATTCCTACAAACTCAAGAAAATTAGTTTGAGAAGAGTGTAGAAGCTAAGTTTGACATTGTCTAGTTGATTGGTGCTTTATTGCTCAAATTGTGACTATACCAAGCTCAGACAAAAGCAACATTGCTAAATTGAAATAAAATGCAGTAATTTGCACAAAAAGCCTGGGGTATTTTAGATTTTTTAGCTCCTGCCTGTACTTTTCTTCTGTATAACCACCTCTGTTCTCATTTGTCAATGAGCAAAACTGGGAGTCTGTGTTTTCTGAAGTATGAGGTAGAAAATAGATTCACTTTGTAATATGTAGATTCTGCAGTTTACATTCTGCAAGTGATTTAACATTGGAAATGTGAGTGGGCCTTTGACCAGGAAGCAATGACAGAAGCAGCAACACACAGTTGTGGTACTCAACCAATACCACGCTAAAAAACTCCCTGTTTAAAAATCTCATAAATCTTATAAACCTTGTTTATAAATCTCATAAAGTATCTCATTTGAATGCATAAATATCAAGGGTACTGTTTAAGTGCAACAATCTCTGAAATAGAGTAAGATGGTAACCAACATATTCTTATTTCTGCAGCACCAACAGACAGGAACAATCAATGCCCCAAAACTGGGACAGGGAAAAGAATCTGTTGGTAGAGGTATTATACAGGGTAAACTAAGACTGGTGATATTGTCAATAATGATGACAAAGTAGATGGGTCTTAGCAGCATCACTGACAGCTGAGTGGCTTATGAAATTCGCCATAGCTATGTCCTGCTGGAGTTGGATCCAAAATTCTTCCTATCAATGCAGAAGGTGAGGACACTGTTCGGCAGACTATAGTTATAATCACTATTTGAGAACTGTGCTGAATTGATCCTCACTCCAACTGTAGTCAGTGAAGTGAAGGATCAAATTTCTGTATATGCCAGGTTCATGGGGAGAGTATGTTTGAAGAAAAATGTTGACACAGGCTCCAGCTCGTAACTCCTATTAAGTAAAAATAAACAGCTACTGAAGATTTGGAACCGCTATTAGCAACCTAAAGAGAGTGTTCTTTAGCTGTTTCACTAAAGGAACTTCCTTTTGATACTTCTGATCAATTAAATTTTGGCAGCAGCCTCAGTTTGGTGAATATTTTGCCTGAACCAGGCCAGCTGAAGTGATCTAGATTTCATATGTAAGTGAAGGCTTATATATATTTTATTTTAATGATCACCATAAATGCAGATATTTAAAAAAACCCTTTAAATGGAACAGTTACAGATGTATCATATTCCACCCAGTGCTTAACTGACAACTCATGAAAACATATGAAATGCGTTCTGTGCCAAGATTTGCATGCTGCTCGTTTTATCAGCACATACCTGTAGATGTATGCTTTTTCCATAATAGCTTCCAAACGGTCATTAAACTCAAAGAATGTGTTATGCTGAATGGAAAACAAAGGAAAGTAATCGAATCACTATTTTTCAGTGGACATCTTTTTTATAATAGTACTGACATTAATTCACATACACATTTTGAAAATGGATTTTTCAGTAATCAGACTTTCTTTAAACTTTGTCCTGGTTCTGGCCAGGACAGGCTTAATTTCTGCAGTTGGTGGAAGGGGCATGGCTAGGACTCCATGTTACTCTGTACCCTCTCAGGTCATTGCTGGGGTGGAATAAAGGGACTCAGGGAAGAAAGATGTTCCTTCCTGTTAAGACAACCTGTTGGAGGGTGCTGCCTGGTATTGTTTATTATTGGTGAGTTTTTTAATGTGAATAATTTCTTTTCTTATACCCTCTTCATTAGCAATGTAAGTGTTTATTTTCTTATCTCATTGCTGTTTCCAGTAAATTGTTCTTATCTCAACCTGTGATAAGTGCCTTTTTTTGCCTCCAATTGGGGGGGGGGGGGGGGGGGA
>VZRN01002817.1:1147476-1183812 GCA_013397935.1 Dasyornis broadbenti
TTTTTTGGCCGAGTGGGGGGGGGGGGGGGGAAGTAGCGTATGGTTTTACTGGGAGTACTAAATTGGACAGTACTATTCCTAAACCACAGCAAACATTTACCAAAATGTGAACTGTAAAGCAAAGATAAATTTTAGTGAAATGGGGTTTTTTTAGGTGTTGAGTGCACCCTTAATCTCATTACAGAAATAACCTTGCTGTTTTGGCCAGACTACTGCTGATGAATGACTTCTACTTCCTCAAACATATACAATTGCTTGGGCAACATGATTGCAGAGAATTATATGTTTTTTTGTCTCTTCCTGAAATTCCAGTAATTCTCCAGTAAGCAATGGTATGTAACAACAGCAACATACTAGATGATACTCTGTGGTATCAACTGCAGCTGTATCTAATTCTTCCTGTTTAGTATTTGTAGTTGATCTTTAGTGATTGCATGTAGCTTATTTCTTTGTTTTTGTTCAATGCACAGCTGGTTGCCTAATACGAGGTACTATTTATCTTTTCATTCTTTCATATTGTTTTGGTTCTGATTTAAGGAATTTTTAAGTTTTGTTGCATACTGAAGAGCACCCTCATTTTATTGTCAGAGTTCTTGTGTCTCCCCACAGCTTCAAATGAAAACCAATAATTTGTCAACATGTTGATTGTGTACAGGGAAATGCCTTTAGCCACAGAGTGGCCTGCTAGGTACTGTGTTCTAATCCCTTCTCAGACCTTTCATTACACAATTCCAAGTGTCTTTGGACTCACTAACAAAAGTGGGTTTGTGCTTGATAGGTATTCTGTGTATAGTTTATGTTGTCCTTAAAATTACCTCCTTCACTTTTAAACAACTGACATAAGCAACCGAAGGGGAAAACACATAGGCATTAATTGCAATTTAAAAAAAAAAATATTTCAAAACTAAGCAGGAAATTTGAGATTCATCTAATTTAGATAATAGAAAAAACCCCAGATTTATTAACAAACTACCTTTTGAAAGTAGGAAATAAAGTCAGAAGAAAAATAAGAGAATAAGGGCTTAATTTGGCTAGACTATAACTTGTATTTTTAGTTGGTTTATTTAGTTATGTTGTACCTTAGCCTGAAGATGTTTTACAATTTCTAAATTTCTTATTCCTAAGTATGATAAAAAACTTTCTGTTGGGTAGCAAAAACATCTATTCATGGTTAGCCATCCATCACTAACACAGGTCTTACCTTTAGCATCCTGTTTGCTCTAAATGCTGGATTAAATCCAAAGAAGTAGGATAAAACATCAAATGGCAACACTGATATCACATCAAGCTGTTGAAGAGTAGAGAGGTCAATTTAAATTTCATAGTAATCATAATGAATTTATTTGCTGTCAAAAACCTTCTTAGACTGAATCATGACTGCAATAATATTTGAAGAGTCAGCATGCTAAGCATGTAGCTTCCCAAGTACTGGCAGGCAAGATTATCTCTTTGAAAACACCAATAGCTTGGCTCTGCCCTGCTTTTGAGTCCCCTGTGCCTGAGATTTTAATGTTTCATGTGGATTATTAACAGTATATCACATATTTGATTATTAATACATTCTGTTATTTCAATTGCAGTTCTGACCAGACTAAAATGTTTGGCATGTGGCTGCTGAATGCAGATGGGGAGGCCATTACAAAAACACTTCTTAAAAGTCCTTCAGCTTTTAAAAAAATGCTGCAATTTGAGGGAGCACAATGAATTAGATTTCTTGCTAGGAACCTGCAGAAGGCATGTGTTCCAAACAACAGATTCATCATAAGATGATAAGTTTGGCTGGGTTTATTTCCTATTTCTTTGTTTGGCTGGTTTGGGTATTTTTTAATAGATTTTGTCTTGCATTATATTTGTATGCTGCTTCTTCCCATATCACTAAGGTTTTCAACATCTCCCTGCAGTCCGTCAACTATGTGATTGCTCTTCTTATCTGCA
Source organism: Dasyornis broadbenti (assembly GCA_013397935.1). NCBI lineage: Eukaryota > Metazoa > Chordata > Aves > Passeriformes > Dasyornithidae > Dasyornis > Dasyornis broadbenti. Next base: position 1,149,412 of record VZRN01002817.1, read on the forward strand.
TGCTTTATTCTTTCCAAGAATTCTGTGGAGAGAAGATAAGCTGTGGCAAATTTATCTTTTACTTTTTAAAAATCCTGGAACACCTTGCTTCGTTGCTGTTATTGCTTGGGAGTAAGAGAGGGATGTGGAACTGTGGGCTTCATCTTCATGTAGTCAGAAATGCCTTTGCTCTGAGGGGTGTAAATCGTCTTGGCAGGAATTAGCCTGCAGCACTGACCTTTTATTCCATGCTAGTAAGAAGCAGTTAATACCTGAACAGTGTGCAAAGCAAATCAAAACATTGATTGAGGAGAAACAGCCTCTTATGGTCTCTCTCTCCCCCTCTTTCAGACACATGTCGAAGAGGAAGCAAAATATAGTCAAAAGTGCATTAATATCAGTAACTGTTAATTAGTACTTAATCATATGACAAATTCCCACATTATAACTATATCTTGCACGTGGAGAGAACACTCAACTCTCATTAGTTTCTCCAGAAATCAAGAGCATTAAACATATAGCAAAGTGTGAACTTAAAACCATATGAATCTTCTAAGGTCTCTTGCTTTAAGTTCGGCTCTGTCACGCTCATTTTCCTGCATCTTGTATATCCTGCACTTTTGGACAGCTTAATCTCAAGTATTTAAGTAGTGATACCAAAGCCATTGACAAAAATTTAACTCTGAACAAGACAGGTGGAAAAGTATCTAGAGAAGAAGAGAGGGCAATAACTGGAGATGTGTGCTTAGTGTCACAGAGGTGTATGCATATCAGGAATTCAATAAACTGCCTATCTTCTGTTGGCAACCCCCCCCCCCCAACATTTAGGAACAACTTGAACAATTTTTGTTAATCAAATGCATCTTTATTTTACGAAGTGCCATGAGCATAAAAAAATCTTTGTTTGAATTTTTGCCTGCTCCTGTGAGGGATGAGCTGTTCATCCCTCACAGGAGGGATGTTCAAGTACCAATTGAGGTACTTCATAAGAATTTACAGAAGAGAGTTAGCAACTCAAGTACCAATTGAGGTACATTGTTCAAGTACCAATGAGGTACTTCATAAGAATTTACAGAAGAGAGTTATCAACTCTCTTCAACAGTTTTAATTTTGTTTAATGAATCTCTGGCAAATGGTGCTATTGTCTTTAGTATGTGCTGGGATGACCTCACTGAAATTTATCTAATTCTATTTTATTAATTTATTATAATTACAAAATAATATTTAGAATTGCATTTATAAGTATTCTCTCTTCCAATTAAACACTGTTTATGAAGATGATGCTGGTGAGCACTGATACACCATTGAACCAATGCTTTCTGGTGATATTCTTAAACCAACAGTGATTTTCAGTGAATGAAAAAAAATCCTGTGAAATCCTACAGCCAGAGCTCCATATTGATATCAGTAACACAGAGTCTACTTACCCGAAATTTCATAGTGCTGTGGTAGAATTTCTTTGTTTCCACTCTGTCTGACTACAGATAATGAAAGCAGAAAAAGGCATAGTCAAGAAGACAATGTCAAGGATGAGCCTCTGGAACTCAAAAGTGTAGTAGGGATGGTGACAGTTAAATTAATGATGGTCTAAAAGTATGAATGGAGAAATATCTGTACATATCTGTACTTTTATTGGTCTAGCTTATGTTAGATCAAATTTTATTAAAAGTACTTGAAAAAATGAGGGTTGGGGTTTGTCTGATTTTTTCCAATCTGGTCTAGAAAAGTACATTACATTTTTCCCACAAAATTTCCCTCTCATGGCATCTGTACCACTTCATGCTCAACCCAACCCCCTTCAATTTCAGGGCAAAAGACTCCGTTTATCTGCAGTGGTTCCAAGAAAAATGCAAAGAGTGTTTCTAATGGTGCTGTACAAAATTAGCTCTTTGAATGCTGCCATTAACATGCTAGCATTACTAGCATTATAATAATCAGCATTGCATTCATTAGTAAGGATTAGCTATTTATTTTTAAATTGTTCTTCACGGGAACTGATGCTAATACCTTAATAAAAAAAGGGTAATCACAAGTACATAAAGAAATTTATCTATTATTATACTTTCTGTATTTATATCAGGGAAACTTTAAAAATAGCTCTAAGATCTTAATAATACTTCTATGCCAACTTTTACTATTATCAGTTTAAACACTAAACTAAATGTAGGACATCCAGCAGCAGATGATTTCTGCGCAATAAAATCTATGAATTGTAGAAACAGCTTCAAGGGAAATACAAGCTGAGCTTCCTATTTAGAGTTTTAACTTCATAAAAATTGAGTTTTGTAAGATTTAGGCAAGATCCAGTTACTGCATGTCTTGGTGTGGAAAAATACACTCCACTGCACTGCATTTAATACCTATTCAAATGATATGTGCACAGCTTTGTCTGTAAAGGTATTAGTAATATCGTGTATGTACAATGTATAAAACTTTATGTAAAAGCACTGAACTAAAGCTGGTTCCAAATTAGATTTTAGGATATATAATTTTGAAATTTTTCTGTCTGTTGAGCACAGTAATGTCATGCTGAAGTTAACAAAACTTTTTTTTTTTTTTTTTTTTTTTTTTAATTTAGGGTTTTTTTTCTATAAGAAGTTAAAAGCAGGGAAGATTTTAAAGAAAAGTTAATATTCTAGATACCCTTTGGTAGGTTAAGGGCAAGCTTTCACCCTTTTTCAAATACTTGTTTAAAACTTTATTTTACATTTTTCTATAGAAAGATAACACAAAAATAGCAAGAATCAAAATTGAACATACATATTTTCCAAAAAGAAATGATCTCAAATAAATTATTTTCAAAATATCCTCAAGCTACAGGGATTTGCTCTGATTTTTGGAAAAAAATTAAAACCGCAATCTCCCAATCTGTTGCAAAACACCCATATCCTGTCCAACCCTAGCAGAATATGCCCTGTCTTCAACTATGGCTCTGGTACAAGGTGAATGGAAAGGTGAAAGTTGCAAACATATATGTGCACGGGTACATATGATATAATCACTGATTCCAGTGAAGAATCTATTAAGAGCTGTATGCCTGTGTCAGGTGCTCTCATCTGTTACTTTCAAATCTGTTTCTTTCAATTTTTAAGAATTTAGGTAATGGATATGTTTCTTGCCAGATAGGATAATGGAAGGTCAGTGAAGAATGGAAGGTCAGTGAAGAAGAATATATGTATCCTTTGATAAATAAAAAGGTTACATAGACTTGACATAGTGTTAAAAAAAAGTGTCATATTGGATGAATTTCTACACTCTAAAACACAGCTACTGCCAATGGAAGCCCCACTTCCAGTACTTACTATTATATCTCCCCCTCTGATAAATCGCACGCGGGGCTGGAAAATTATTAAGTCGCACAAGTAGCAGAGATCACACATTGCATCAATGGCAAACCAATATATTGAGTTACTGGGGGTTTGATATGGGAACACATAGCGGAGGGGAATGAACCAGCAGTTCCAGTTATAGGCAATTGTCACAAGCATGAGCCAGGCCACATAACGGCGATCTGCAAGAAAAAACATTGAATGCAGAGGCATGAACTTGGGGCCTATTGTCTTTCTTTTAGACACATTCATTCTGCTGCAGTCTCTGGGAATACTTCTGCCCAGAGCAGCCTACCTTTCGCCCTTTTTCAACTGGACATGCTGCAAAAGTCATACAGCTTGGAAATAGAGGTCAGACAAGGAACTTGCAAATGGGAAAAAAGATGAGTTAATGAGAGCATAGGGCATTCAGTGCATACGAAGAAACATCATTTTGCATGCTGCGTATGTTATAACTGACAAAAGAAATGTTTGGCCCTAATGAATGGTACAAATTCCAGATCAAGAAAGAGAAGACTTGGGTTCTAATTCTGGTCAGTTTGCATAACATCTTTGTGCATACCACCAGCACTTAAGAAACCACTTCTCCTGCTTGGAATAAATGTTGTTTAGGGCAGGACCTCCATGTCCCTGTGAGTTGCAAACTGGAATGTGTATCTCATGGTGGCTCACAGGTACCGTGTAATACCAGATCTCTTCAATATGACTTTACCCCATTCTATTACACAGCTTTTAATTTACCTGTGTATGAGTCAATGGTATCTGGTAGCTTCATATACTCCTGGAATTTTTTCAATAGTGGAGGTTTTTTGAATTTACAGCACAGCATATCACAGTAATGATCCTCCTCTGGCTTTGCGTCTGGGTCCTCTTTCTTTTCTTCTTTTTTTTCATCTTTTTTTTCATCCTTTTTTTCATCTTTTTTTTCATCTTTTGGTGGGGGTGGAGGCTTCTTTGGTGCTAGACACATAGATTACCAAAAACGTTGGCATTTTAATAATGGCTCAATTAATACACCCTGTTTTAACATGAATGAAAGCTTTATCATGTTATAGTCTCTTCTAAAAAACACTGGGCAGTGACTAAAGTTACAATTCAATATATTAAATACATAGGAAAACACTTGAAGAATAAAATCACCACTGGTATAAACATGTGCATCTGCTATCATGAGCAGTCCTTATGTTACAGAGTACGGTATCTATATTGCTGAATTTCCCTGGACAGAGCCCATAAGTTGTGCCTTTTATAAGACTGACAAGAAAAATGTTAATTCATAATTCAGCATTCATTAATGCAGCTGAGCATTTCTCTTTACATGATTGTTGCAAAGAATGAATGCAGTGAGGATGGAGATAAGAAAAGACACCTGTGCCATGGGCTGATCTCTCCCTTCTCCCGAGACCTGAAATGCAAGATGCAGCAGGTGAAACTAGTGGGAAGCCTATGGTTTTATACACTTCTAGGCTTATAAAAAAGTCTTGTAGCACCCTTTGAGCCCAGTTCTTTTGTCTTTGGGCTGGATAATGTTGTCTACACATGTGTCCTATGAGTTCTGGTTTACCTCTGATTAGAATATACAGTCTGAGCAGTAAACTGGCACACTGGATCTATAATAAGTTAAGAAATAAAGGTCACAAGTTCTACAAAGAGAACAAAAGAGGTAGATGAACAGAAATAATTTTGAAAAAAGGAATTAATTTATCAATTGGTATAGTTTATAATTCTTCAGGCACCATTTTTTTACAGCTTTTTAAATAACATATAAGTGATAAACAGCTTCTAAATAGTGCCAGAACATAAAATAATCACACTCAGTTCTTTGTGGAAAGGAAAAAGAAAAGTCAAACTTTCATCTGAAGAGGAAAAACATTGATTTTTGTTATGTTTCATATTTTGTCAAAAGTCAATGATAAAGTCAGATGAGTTTATTCTATTTAAAGTATAGACTTAAGTCCTCATTGTGTCCAGGTTTCTGTCAAGGCTAAAATTTTATTTATTTACACAGCAGATCTCATATAAAAGTGATCAATATCCACTCATAAGATAAGTATGTTTCTTCATATGTTTCAGATTCATCTCCATGAATAAATATATCTGGGAACTATTTCAAAATACAGGAAACTTCTTGACATGGATGATTCTAGATACTGCCTCTATAAGGTTTTTCCCGAAATTCTTCAGTGATGTCATTCAAAGGGAGCTTGTACCTAAGGACTCTGGCTTACTGTAGAAAAGAGGGATACATTGACTTCAGTGGGCAAAAAGTGATCCTTTCCAGTACATAAACACACTATACTTAAAAAAAATTTATCACAATATTTTCTGTTACCACAAAATAATTTTCAGTTTGAAACTGAACAAATGCATAGCTATTTCTATAGTCACTTACAAGCTGTAGGACTGCCTTCAGGTGAAGATATCACTGGGTCGTTCAGCTTTTCCTTATAGACATTTGCCCTTTCACGCAATTTTTTGACAAACTCTTGAAGCTGGGCATCAGCATACTCATTTGTTTGGACACGAGTTGGCTTCTGTGTGCTAATTAAAATGAAAGGGAAAAAAGCTTAATGTGCTGGAAATCAATGGAAGGAAACAGTGCTAATTCTATTTCTGAGCTGAAGTCAAGCATTAAGATTGGACCTTTATTGAGCACAGTGCTCATTCACATCATTTAATTCATGCTAAGGAGAAATCTAAGTTACCTGCTCGTGCCTCCTGCTCATGCCAGCAGCAGTCCATGTGTTATTTCAAGCAGAGAAGGTCTGGGCACCCAGTTTAGCCTACTGCACTGATAGCTGCCTGCTGCTGCATTTCACCAGGTTCTGCTGTGGCTGTGTAAGGCCTAGAGCTTATCTGATGTATTCACTAAGTTACCAGGCATGCTCTTCACATCTGTGCATAAAAATCTGCTTGTTGTTATATGGTAATATCCTAATGATGACAAGAAATGTGGGTGGGGGAGGAGAGTCTTATGCTTACTTTATACTTTCTAACATTGGGAAAATTGATTTCATCTATGTTTTTTATGGTTTGTTATGGCTAATGTGAGGTAAAAAAAATTGCATGTGTTTTCAGTGGAAACAAAACACTGGACTTCTTGCTGAGGTTTCTTCTTTTTATGCTAAGAGTTTGCTCAGAGTCATTGTAACACTGAGCTGATATTCCAGCACTCACAACATTTCTTCAAACCTGAGGACTACTGATTTTCAAACACCTTCAAACTCATACTCTGCACTGAAACCAATGCTTTCTTTAGGTTTTTTGCATACTGGACAGTCAAATAGAAAATCTAGGTGAAAGTGATTCTTGATCAACCCTTCTGTGCTTATTCATACTTGAAAGTTCATCCTTAGTTACTTGTGATTATGCAGACTGGGGTTGTTTTGGAGTGCCACTCAGCCGGCAGCTGGGCTACACATTTGGACTTTCTCCTACAGAGACCAGGACATGGGATGTTTTCTGTATCCCTGACTCAACACTTCTCAGCTGATGCGGCACACTGATGTCAGAGCTGGCTGGAAATGACTGTGACTGGCACAGGGCAGCTCAAGACCTCCTCCCCCACAGGTCACAATTTCTGCCCCTGTACCGAAACCCTGAAAGCTATGCCCAGTAGAGAGGCTACAGCAGGGAATTGTTCTTTTATTCTTAACAGGTTTTCAGCTCTGTCCCACGTATCACAGGGATGTGGCTACAGCAAGAGTGGAGGCAGACCAAGAGTGACGTATGCTTGAAATGTCGAGATTCTTGAGAAAATCTTCCCAAAGGTGAGTAGAGGGGAAAGTGGTGTGACAGCCCCTTGGGTAGGCAAGAAATAAAAACCACTGCAAAGTGATCTTTGAATAAACACCACGTCTCCTCAAGACCTAAACCTACTTTGAAGTTTCTAACAGAAGGAGCTGTAACTAAAAAAGGAGAGTGTCAGAGTGGGATGTGTGTAGCTTTTTGAGAAGCAGTTTTCTGGAGAAGCAACACACATCATGGTGCCCAAGAAAGTATAATTTAAGTGTGTGAAAACCCTTCAGCAATAAAACCATTGGATAAAGTGGTGATATGCTGTTAAAAGCAGCAGAGGTTTGGAAGGAGGAAGGAATGCTTGTCATTCCTCCAGTTCAACTCTTGTATACTGTCTGTTTCTTAAAAGTCCCCAGACAGGAGGTTAATCAAAACAGTTCTGATACATTTTATAATCTCATCACAGTTCCTTTTGTGTCACATAGTCCCTTTGCTCAGGCCATCTGCAATGCAATGAAATCCTTTCTTGTTTTCACAATTAGTTTTTTGCTTCTATGCAAAAAAAATTTAAGATAATTCTTAGTCTTTGCTGTTGCTGTATTTGCTCAGGACATTAGCTATCTTATGGTTAGATACCACTTACCACAAATAAGCTACAAATTGCTTGGGATTTTCTTCTTATTTCACAGACTTTCCAACAAAAGTTAAAGTCTCCTCTATCATGAATTTGGTGCTATAGCTTTGCAATGTAGTGCAGAGGAACCATGTTTCCATTTGGCAGTAATTAGAATCTATGTGACTTAAAGTTTATTTGCCCCACAGTTGATGAGGAATTGATTTTCCTTGCCCTACTTCTCATTTGGTGTGCATTGCCTCCTACTCCATTATTTTCTTGTAACAAAGTGCTTACTTTAAATTTTCTCTGGTTAATACAAATGGAGGAGGCTGCATGTTGAACACTGCTAATTTGAGGATGTTTATTGTACATGTACTCTGTGTGGGGGTGCACTTTAAATTGCCTGGCTAATGAAGTCCATTCAAACTTCACTAAATCACTTTTAATTAAACTTGACTCCTTCTCTTGCATCATGTGGTGCTAGGATTTGGTTCTAAGATGTTATTCTTTAAGAATTTTTTTCTTTAAGGAAATTTATCTTTGAAAATTTATCTTTGACCTTTGTTCAATATGTTACCATAGGCCTAGCTCTATATTACTTACTCTCCATGTAGTCCTTTACAGAGTGGAAGTATCTATTGCCTGCACAAGTAGTAATTTCATGTGGCCTAGGAAATGAAAATCAGGGCCACAACTCATGTACTATGCAAACAGTCTTGTTACTACCACAAACATATTTTGTTTAACAATAGCAACGTATGTAACTTGAGAAGTAAAATAATAATGTAGTTTTCTGATGTTTTTAATTTGTAGATTTTATTTTTGTAAATTGTAGATTTAAACTTGTTTGTTTAGTGAATAAAATTACAGTGCCTTAATACTCCCCAAGCCACATGAAAAAATTTAGACACCTATCATATTATACAGTTAAGGAATATAGCCTTGAAATAGACTATGGAAATAGTGTGTTGAGTGTGCTAATGTATGCAACAGCTGTTAAGTACCGTGGCTTGAAAGTTTTCTGTGTTAAGAGTTCAAACAAACAGTGATAAGAAATGCAGTAGTTATTTCAGAAGGTTTCTAAGCTGCAATCCAGAGTTTAATTCCTTCATGTTTCTGGCCATGAACACGAAATACCTGAGTTTGATTCCATCTTTTATCTACCAGGTGACTCCTGAGAAAATGTATTTCATAAATGTATGCTGCCTGGAAAATATCCATACCAGTTTTTGCTAATTTCAGTTATAACCCTATTTTTTTTTTTTTTTCCAGCACTTAAGAAACTTTCTGCTAACTAATGGAAATAGATTCCTTGATCTCACAATAGAGCCTTCAGTGCTTTTATTGAGCCCTGACACTGTGATTTATGATTGCATGTACAATCCGTGTCTTGAAAAAATAATTTGTCTTTTGTGAATAAATTATAGAGAATCTCTAATTCAGATAATCAATTTTCAGAAAGATATGATAATGCATAATATACAGATAACCACAAAACATTATGGTATAGGGGAGAAAGATTTCAGTGAGACAGAAAAATGTCGTTCCAGGCATTATGAAATGTATTGATTCAAAAACACATCCTCAGTTTGTGCTGACAATCCCAGTGTGAGTAAGGCCATAGAAGCCAGAGCCCACTATGTGCCCCAAACTCCAAGCCTAAGATCACTCATCCTAAATTATTAGGTAAACTAGTGACAGAAAAAACCCAGCGTTATTCTCCTGCTTGGTACAACAACAGAGGTATTCCAAAAAACTAACTTTCGCTATTTTGATTATTCTCCCTTTATAGTCCATAGAAGGCTTCCCTGAGGAGAGGTTCAGAATGACTGAGATAGGTTTCTGCTCTGAATTGCCTGTGAAGAGAGATTATTCTTCTTTACCTGCATAGGACACTGATGGGGTTTTAGGAGTGAGCTTTAATATTCCCTTTCATGATTTTGGTACAAAATGTAGTAGTATACTAATGGTGTTTAATTGGACATGGGATTTGGAAGATTAAAAAGTAGGAATGATTCCTATGCAGGAAAATTTGAATTATTTAGTCCAAGTAATAGAAATGAGGACAAATCTAATACCCCATACAGCAGACATGTGCTTAGAATCAAATAGTAAGAATTTCTTTTGTAAATGCTGAAATCATCAGTTGGAGGTGACAAAAGGATAAATATCCAAGTGTTTAGTCAAAGGGAAGGTGCCTATGAGCCATACATCATCTGGCTGTGAAAAACACTGGTGCAAATATAACTCTAGAATGTATATGACATACTGCCATGGCAGTAAGCATTGATATTGGGATATAAACCAATATGAGAGTTATTCTGACCAGTGATACTCAAAAGGTAAATTCCCATAGGAGACTCTATAAAGTCTCTTAAAATGGTCAAGGCTGCTGGAACATGGCTTTGAAAAGGACAACAAAACAGATTGAGACATAATAATCATTGTCTATAAATTCAAATTTTGGTGGAGAACCATGGGACAAGAGATATTTGAGCTGAGAAACAGTATTGTAACAAGAATCCATGCGAATAGAAGCACAGTGAATTAGCATGAGTTAAATATCTGAAGAAAGTTTCTAAGCCTTTAATGACCAGAATTCCAGGCAGCCTTTTAATATGAGCGAGGAGCAGTTGAAACAAGTGTGATGGACTTCAAGATTACGTTGGCTAAGATTATGAAAAGATTATGTTGTAGGCTGTGATTCCCAAGAAAGCAAAAGAATGTATGCAGCATGACAGGAAATCCTTTTCAGCAAACAAATTTGAAATATACAAAGGTTTGGAAAGTGGATTAGTGACTTAACCTGTATATTTACCACTTATATATTTGTCTACTACTATGAAAAATCTTAACAGCTCAAGTGCTAAGAAACTGAGTTTCTAAGATAAATATATTATCTTAAAGTCTTAGAATAAGCTGCTCACACATTAGATTCCATGGCATTTAAAAAAGCTCTTAATTAAATTTTAATTTTCATCAACAGTCTTGAAACAAGTGTCTTCCTCTGACCCATCATCTTCTCCTTTAATCACAGAATCATTGAAGTTGGAAGAGAACTTCAAGATCATCTAGTCCAACAGTCAACCCAGCACCACCATAATCATCCTTAAACCAAGTGCCATATCCAGATGCGTGCCTGGGCAATTTATTCCAATGCCTGACAACTCTTTCTATGTTTTTTTTTTTTTTTCTTCTAATATCTAGTCTGAACCACCCCGGCAAGGGAAATTGTCTGATGAAGACCCATCTTTACTGATACAGAAGACTATGTCTTTTTCTATTTGCTGCATTTTTGTAATACTGGCATTATATTAACTTTTCTTTGCAATAAAACAGAGCAAAACACATTTTTATTTTCATTCCATTTTAGGGTTGAGTTGTTCTTCACAATGAAATTTTATTTTAAATTGATGCTCCTTTTCCTTACTATATATTTTATTACCTGTTTCATTAATTTAAACATAGTGATATCATAATATTTGGGTTGGTTTTGGTTTTACATATATATAAGCAAGAATGGGCCATAAGCATTTATAAGCCTCAGCGGACAACATATAAATAAAACTTTCCATTGGAATTCATGACTTTCCCTTGGTTCAGAATCTTTGTATGGAAATCATGCTTGTTTGGGCCCTAAGCAAGTGTTCTTGAAATAAAATGCAGAGATCATCCATTTCCCAGATCTCATGTTGTATTCATAAAGCAAAACAGATATGGACACAGCAGTGTTCAAGGAAGGCGCTACCTTTCAGACTATTCTACTGGTATTGAACTCAGAACAAACTTCTTGATGCAATGCAGACTAAAATCTAATAATCTAGGCTGCAGAGATTCCTCCTTTTTAGCTCAATTTTTTTTCACAGCAGCTTCTTTGACAATCCTCGTAGTAATTCAATCACAACAATCTGTGAATCCTCTAATCTTCTTTACAGTACTCTCAAAGGAGAAGTCTGTCTCAATGCTGAACACATGGAACTCTCACTGAGGTACCAGATTAAAAAGTGAATAGGATTTTATTTTAATTAAAAATTCTGCAGTAGGAATGACAAAAGCAGTAGAAAGAAAGTAGTATGAATATTGAAGGTATCAATTAGCTATAAAAATAATCACCTTTCTTTAAGGTAACTGGTGATATAAAGTTGTTTAATTGTACTAGCTATTTACTATGGTGTGAAAAATCAGGACAGTATAATTTCTAATACTAATTGCTTTAAAACAAAGGTATAATAGTCTAACGAAGTCATGCTCATTTATTTCCTTATCTGGTGCTGTCGTGTCATTGGGGCTTTCTTATCTCTGAGTAATTAAATCTGTCTGGGGCATCCGTAACTTACCAAGAACTTTTAAAGGTATTTCTTATCATATACACGTTATGTCTGTTACATTCAAACACACTTAAATACAAACTCATAACTTATTTACATAAACCTATAATTTATGGCTAAGTAAAAAATATCTTAATCAGAGTATGAACAGTGTTCATGAGCATAGCAAAACCCCTTCTTCCTATTTTCTATTGTTCAGTTTTTCTTAATATGCAGGGAATTAAAAACCAAAATGATAATGCAATAACATTTCCCATTGTGAATTTTCTAAAAGGTTGGGAAAAAGTCTCAGACTTGAAAAACTCAATTTCCAACAGATGCTTTCATTTAGCATCTGTTTTCATAGAGCCCCTAAAATAATCATACAACCATAAGGCTGCAGAGAAGTTTGAGACATCCTGTCCCCACAGTTCAAAGCAGGCTGTAAGCTGTTATACATGACAGATTCTTATCTAACCTGTTCTTAAATATGTCTGGTGATGGCTATTCCATAATCTTCCTAAAGAGTTTTTCTGTGCTTCACTACCTTCATCTGACAACTTCTTTCCATGAACGTAAATCTCTTTTGTTACAATTTATCCTTTGCACTGTGAACATGGGATAAAATGTACCGTCCTTTCTTTTTTGTCTCAATTGTTGGCCATTTGCACATTTTAATTTTCTCACTGTTTTTTTTTTTTTTTTTTCAAATGAAAAAGATTTGGGACAAGGGTATGATGACTGAGAATAACAGCTAATTCTATAATTTTCAGTGTGCAGAGATGCGTGTTCCTGAATAAGAATTGTTTTGCTGATATTAGCTTCAGAAAGCTTTATTTCAACTAGCAAAGTTAGAAATGAAAGAAGTGGTGGCATAGGTTCAGCTTGTGTGGCAATTAAGTTGTTCCAGTACTGGAAACCGTGGCAGGCTTTTACAATACATTGAACTTCATGCCATGTGCTGTTGTTGCCTATGCTAATTATATAAAATTACCTTGGTGTGACCATCTCTGTTACAATTCTACCCTCATTAGTGGAAAACTGTTATACAGCAACCTGTGTAGGAACTGGCTACATGTACCTTTCCCAGGATCACACAGGAACTTGGAGAAAAAGAATCTATTCCTCTGAGGTGACTTCCAATTACTGCTGTTTAAGGCCATCCTTTCCCCTTCTGCAAGATCCTGGCACATTCCTTTCAAAATTCAGCCACAAAGTAGGTGTGTTCCCTGCAGACACTGGTCATCGCACATCTTCTGCTGAATATCATTTACCCAGGGCACTGAATAAAACTGGGCTGCCAGATGTGTTTTGACTTCTCATCTGAGCCTCATATCTCCACCTGTTGCGGTTTCCTCTGTTCCTCTCTTGGGCTGTACAACATGGGATGTTTGCACTTTAAATTCTTAAGATTTAGAAAAAGAGTAAGTAACTGGAGACAAGGTGTTTTAATAAAATATGTTGGATAAGATTAAACATAGGCAGGAATACTTACACTTGTCATGAAGCAATAATCAGTTTTCTTTTACTAAATGATAATAAACATTTTGTCTTAGATTTATATGACTCTTAGATTTATCAAAAAAGGCTCTGACGTATTTGCAAATGTTTGGTGCAAATGTTTGGTGCAAATGTGATTTAAATACAAATGCAATTTAAATAGATTTTTTTATATAGCACACAATATGGCCATTGCTTTGTTTTTTTTTCCCCGAAAATGACTCAACATATAATAGCAGACATAACATTTTGAATAAATTATAATTTCTTCCTTTACGAAGAAAGGTTTCTTCTTACCTCGAAAAATATTAGGTCCATGGAGGATTTACACAAATGCACAGAAAATGTTTTTAATTATAGAAATAAATCGGTGGCAAAGTTACCCTTACTTTGTTACATGTTCAAAAAACCCCAATTTCTTCTATTGATACAATTAGCAATAAATATATATGAATATTATGAGTATATGATTTAAAATAATGCAAGGGATAAAAAACCAGCATTTCAGTCTGTATAATGACATTCCTATCCCTTTACTCGCTTCATTTAATCTTCAATGAAAAACTTCTGAATCCACTACTTTTTAATTTCAGGCTACCTACTTGATTGCCACGCAGAGTGAGTGACATTAAATAGTGAGGGTAACTGCATCCTGCAGATTGGATGGAATTTAAAGGCTCTAGGAAAATACATCTCAGCAAAGATTACAGCGAGTTTAATCCATTTTGGTACAGACAGCACACTATCACCTTGCTATTTAATTTTCAGGTTTTCAATGTAGTCATTTCAAAAACTCAAGTCCAAGAGCTAGAAGTGACAAACTCTGAAAAAAAATACCTAAGCAGAGGGAATATAAGTGCTAAGAAAAGTCTTTTTATTTTTTAACACTTTAATGACTTTTCAGTCAGACTTAAAAAATATACTAGATGCATTCCATCTGTTTACAGTTTCAAGAACTGCAGTGATTAGCTGAAAATAACTCAGGGAATGTATTAGCCGCTCCATAAAATGTACTTGTAACTGCATTTAAACTGGGATTTTTTGCAAGGCCCAGCACTGGCCTTGTTTTACTTCATCTAAATTTGATTGGAGTTTATCACCATGAGTGTCATCTTCTTATATCCCTGGTGTTCCTACAGTAATCAAGGATTTCTAGAGACCCTGCAGATGGTTGATAGTGGGTCTGTTTCACCACTGCGCTGACATTTTGGACTTATGATAGGACATAGTTTCTCTAAGGTGCATCTACTTGGTGAATTGATGTGTTGCAGCTAGAGCATGGCAAGCACTAGTAAGCAGAGTAATTTTCTTGGTCGAGGTTATTGAGGTAAATGAAGCGCATTACTCACTAAGAACATGCTACCAGCAGGAGTTCTCTTTATTAACCTGGCTATGCACCACATAGCAAATTGCTTCTTAATCTTTGTTTTGTTTTGTTTTCTTGCTATTAGCCAAATTAAAGAGGAGAAAATCTTCTTTATGAAGGACTAGTAGAGTCTATTAAGTAATAGGATATGGCTATGAGAAAGGCAAACCACAAGCATGAAGTTCAGTTTTCCTGAACCACCTATGCTCATATGGAAGTTTGCAGTACCGGAGCTCCCTTTTTTTGAAAATATTGAAAGCGGTGTTTCTGCAATTGAAAAAGCAGAATCAAAAGAGTATGCTTTCTGTGTGGGAATGCTAATTTTTTTGGTATAATAGTAATATTTTATTAAAATTTCTTTAGCGAATTTTATATTAACATATTTTGTTTGCAAAAACTAGATCCTGAAGGTGGTATATCAGATATAATATTTTGTTCTTCTCTTAACATAACTGAGAATATGTAAGATTTTGAGATGAAATCTAAAAGCATAGGAAGTCCCAATTACCTAATGTATTTTTTTTTCTTTTATGTGCTTTTGTATATTTAGCCTCTAAATATGGATTATTATTTTATGCAGTATTTTGCACAGCAGGGTTCATGATCTTTGACGGGGGTTTCGGCATACTGCCTTAGTATAAATAGTACGTCATAATCTCTTTAGTAATCTGGGAAGATGAAATACTCTTACAAATTCAACTGGGCTTAAAGGCTTTTAAAAGACACAGAGGAGAGAAGAGGTCATAGAAGCTCTTTCTGTCTCTCTGTTTTCTCTGATCTATGCTCTCAGATACTTAACCATTCTTCCATACTCTACATTTTCCAGAACTTGCTGCAACGTCTTTGTCTCATACCTTGAAGCTTTGTGCTAGTTTCTTGTTAATAAGACTCCCCTGTCTTCTATTAGAGTGCAAATGAAGTGCTGAGTGTTCTTCTGCTCCCTCATTTCTTGCTGTGAAGAGACAGGGTAGCCTCAGCCCACCCTTCCAGAGGTTATTATTGCTCAGCAAATAGCTATTAATGAAAATTGCCTATTGCTCTGTTACATTATCAATAAAGATTGAGGGGAGAAACAATGTATTGGCAGACAGGGGCAATTTGTGTGCAATTCTATACAAGCCATTAGGAAACAGACATTAAAGGTTTCAGTCACTAGGCCGTAATTCAGCACTTGGCACATCATCCATTCTTGTGGGTTTCTTCTTTCAGACATTGTGTCCAGGTGGCTGAGATCAGTGCTGTGTCTTTCTACTTTTTATTAATGTCCATCACTGTGTACTGCAGTATTTTAAAAAATGAAGATGTGCTGAGAGGGAAAACCAGATTTTTTCTTTTTTAAAATGTTTTTGAGACAAACAGTTTCTATGGGAATTTTTAGGAGCAAATGCAGTCTTTGGCAAAGTTGTCATTCACTTACAAAGCGAAAAAAATTTGCTCTTTTAGAGGAAATTAAAAATTATGCTGTTCCAAACAGGACAACTGCCTTCTTCCTTCTTCCTTATTCTATGTATCTGAGCCTGCACAGATGCATTTCAAAAAATCAAATGTCCCAGTAACAGTAGATAAGGCGAAAACTTTTCTGTTAACAACATTTCCATGAAAGTTGATGTGCTCTGGATGTACATGGTTTGTGAACAAATATATATCCACAAACCCTATTTCATTATGCATATTACTCACAGTCAATGGGCATACTGATCATTCCTTGCAGATCAAGTGACTTTTGATTAAACTTTGACTTTTGAAAGATGATTAGTATAAGAAAATTATCTATATAAATTAATTGCTCTGGGACTTCCGGAAGAACTTCCACCTACACCCTGTGCCCATGGGTCTTTGTTGTCCTCTTCAAGTCAGGCCTCGGTCACTGCCTGAGCTATGCCTGGTATGCCTACCTCCAGTTCTGTCTGTGGTCCTGTCTCCTAGACAGACTTTGGACCCGTGTTGTAGCCTTGTCTCCAGCCCTGTCTCTGACCCTGTCTTTTTTGCTCCTGACTGGACTCCCTGGATGGACACTAAACCTGGTCCATCACTTTGCTTTGTTGAGGGAGTCTCTTGCTAGCATCTTGCTCTGCTTGCTGTGTTCTGACCCTGTGGGTTGAACCTTGTTGGTAAGGACGCTGCTTCTGCTGTGTCCTTGGCTCCTATCTCCTCTTGGGGAGCCCTTACTGCAACCTGAAATACATCTGAGCAAAGTCTGAGATTTCAGGTAAGAAAATTCTACCAGTGATTTTGCCAATCTTGAGTTCCATAACAATATCATAGAATCATGGAATTGTTTGGTTTCCAGGCGGCCTTTAAAAATCATTTAGTCCAAGAGACCTTTAAAGATCATTTAGTCCATCCCATCTGCTTTGGACAGGGACATCGACTGCTAGGCCAAGTTGCTCAGAGCCATGTCCAACCTGACCTTGAATACTTCCAACGATGGGGCATCCACAACTTCTATGAAAAACCAGTGTCTCACCACTCTCATCACAAAAAAATTTCATCCTCATATGTAGTCTAAATCTGCCCTCTTTAAGTTTAAAGTCATTACCACTTGTTGTATTGTAAAAACAATCACAATTCTCTCAGCCCTTCCTCATAAGAGCGGTGCTTTTGTGGCTCTCCTCTAGACCTGCTATAATAGGTCAATGTTTTTCCTGTGCTGAGGACTCCAGAGCTGGATGCAGCACTCCTGGTGGAGTCTCAGCAGTGTAGAGTAGAGGAGGGTGAATCACCTCCCTTGACCTGCTGGCCACACTTTTGATGCAGCCCAGGATACAGTTGGCTCTCTGAGCTCTGAGCACACATTGCCATCTCATAGCTAGTATTTCATTCACCAGTACATCTCCAAGTCCTTCTCTGCAGGTCTGTCTCAGTCTGTTCATCATGCAGGCTGTACAGATACCGGTGTTTAGCGTGACCCATGTGCAGAGCACAGCCCTTGGTCTATTTTAACTTCATGAGTTTTGTGCAGGACCTGTCCAGGTCCCTCTAGATGGCATCCATTCTCTCCAGTGTGTCGGCTGCACCACAGAGTTTGGTGTTGCCTAAGGGACAGAGCTTGTTGCTATTCTCTATTTGAGCACTATCCAAATATGGATTAAACAGTGACAGAGAGAACTCCTGGAAAATGGGACTCTTAGTTCACTATCCTGACTATCCTAACAGTCATGGCTTTGACTAATAAAACTAGCGCTTTTCCAAATAACTCCAGGGTATGTAAACACCCAGAAATTAGCAATGAGCAAATTCTCCAGGAGGCATTTTGTATTGGTCTATTTGGCCTCAGTGTTAGACAGTGATTTGAACATGTCTCATTTACTGCTACTTTTGCAGACCATATGTATCTATTTGACTCAAATTTTCAGCTTTTCTCATGTGATGAAGGCAGTTGATTTCCCTAAAAATATTCTAGTGAGCAAATTTGAACACACAGACTTAATAAGGCAATAACTTTGATCAGGAATTGTGTCTAAATAGACTTCCATGAACCCTAAGAAGCAATTAATTAAATTCTCTCAAAGGCACTTTTTAAAAATTATCCTCCCTCCATCTCTGACAGCCATATGACAGATCTGGTTAGTTTAGTTTCATGCCAGTGCCATGACACCACTGCCATGCCCTCCAAACTCTACTGTAGAATTTAGTGGGTAACTCTTTTGACAGTATAATTTACCAAATATTTACTGTATTTTTAGAAGCTGTTGCTCCAATTAGACTGACTAGGTATATCTGGATACACACATGACACTGAGTCACAACAGCTCTGAGAAGGCAATGTTTAACATAAGCATTTTTAATTTCCTTTTAACAGACAGATTTTGTTTCTACTAATAAGCAGAATACCCTTTTGTTTCATAAGCGCGTAGTAATTCTGTTAACCATGGTTACAGAAGTTACCAGTGGAACTGTAAGCATTGAATAACATACTGTATGATGACAAAAAAAGGAGATTCTTATCTTGGTTTTAATTTTTGACCTACTGCTTCACATTGAAGTGACTAAGTTATTTATGACTTTTCTATTCTTTCTAATCAGAGTTATTTTTAATTGCATCTATTATTTTATAGAGGCATGTACAGTAGCATTTTGCTTGATTATTTCCAGACTCAAATTCTGTCTTAGTAAAGGGGAGGGAATAGGTAATCATCTCTATAAATTAACTCCATGTCAGGGAAAGACTTTTGCTATGTGTTATTAGGATAATCAAAATAAAAGAAGGCAAAGACAAGATGGAGGATTTTCTACCCTGCATTGTATTGAATGTATCTGTTTTCCTCCACTCAGAGTGATCTCAAAAGGCAGGAACTTCATGATGCATAGCAATAGGCCATGTGAGAGTAAAGACTTGGAGCTGACTGACTGGATAACAGCTTCGCATGAAAGGACCTGGGGGTCCTGGTGGACAGCAAATTGAACATGAGTCCACAGTGTGTTCTTGCAGCAATAAAGGCAAACTACACACTGATTTAGAAAGAGCACCAAAGGTGCACAGCAAGAGTATGAGAGGCAAAAGAAACAAGCTAAAGCAAATGAAAATTAAATTATATTTAATTTTCATACTAAAGGTGGTCAAAGGGTGGACCAATTGCCCAGAGAAACTATGGAAACCCTATTCTTAATGATAAAGATTCACAATTATACTGAAAAAAGTTTTGGGTGCCTTGATCTAACCTGGGAGTTGTGTCTAACCTCTAAATATTTTTAGCAGGAGTTTGGACCTCATTCCTTCTGGAGGAGCCTTCCAACCTGAGCTGTTCTATGAAGATCTTTATTTTCCACCGTGACAGACAGTAACATCAAGTGCACACTCATCAAGTTTGCAGATGACACCAAGCTGAGTGGTGTGGTTGACCCATCTGAAGGATGGGCTGCCATCCAAAGGGACCTGGACAAGCTTGAGAAGAGGTCAACAGGAATCTCATGAGGTTCAACAAGGCCAGCTGCAAGGTCCTGCACCTGGGTCGGGGCAATCTCCAGTATCAACACAGGTTGGGAATGCAGGGATGGAGAACAGACCTAGGGAGAAGGACTTGGGGGTTCTGGTGGATGAAAAGCTGAGTACAACTCTGCAATGTGCACTTGCAGCCAAGAAAGCCAACTGTATCCTGGACTCCATCAAAAGAAATGGCAGCAGGATAAGGGAGGTGATTCTGCCCCTCCTCTGCTCTACCTGGAGCATTGTACTCAGCTCTGAAGTCCTCAGTGTAGGAAAGATATAGACCTGTTGTAGCAAGGCTTAAGGAGAGCCAAAAATACGATCAGAAGGCTGGGGCACTTCTCCTGTGATGAAAGGCTGAGAGAGCCTAGGTTTTTCAACGTAGAGTAAAAAAGGCTTCAGGGAAACCCTATTGGTAGCCTCTTAGTATTTAAAGGGGGCATATATGAAAGATGGAGGCAAACATTTTAGCAGGGGTTGTGATATGACAAAGTTCAATGGGTTTAACCTTAGACAGGGCAGATTTAGACTGGATATAAGGAAGAAATTGTTTTACAGTGAGTGGGGGAACACTGGTACCTGTTACACAGAGAGGTGGTGGATGCCTCATCCCTGGAAACATTCAAAGTCAGCTGGGATGGGGCTTTGAGCAACTTGATGCAGTTATAGCTGTCCCTGCTCACTGCAGAGGGGTTGGACTTGATGACCTTTAAACGTCCCTTCTAACCCAAAGAATTCTATGACTCCATGAATCTACAAACCTCTGCTTCTGTAATGGCTGCAGACTATTCCAAGATTATTGTTTTCTAGACTTCATATTTATTTTTATTCCAGCAAAAGAGTCACCTCAGCTTTTTCCAAAGGTTGAATGACTGTAGATTTTCCCCTGAAGGAATATTACTGTTCATTTATTTGTCTCTTCTCAGGAAGAGATAGTACTAATCCTCTGATTGTGGAGACTAATGCTGATTTAATGGTATAACTCAGGAAAAAAAGTGCAGGGCAAAAAGTTTCAAGTTAGAATGATGTGACAAACATTCTAGGTATTCAGGGCAGTATTCTGGGACTTTCTTCTTTGCTAAGATATAGTAATAATTGAGCAGCAGCACTGTTAAAATTAGCATATAACTGTAGTTGAGCAAATCCTTTTCCTCATTCCTGCAATTTAGGATGATGTACACGACAAACCATCTAAAGCACATATTAAATGAATGCCTTGTATACATGCTGTCTTGAAATTGAAATAAAACTCTTCAGATCCTTATAGGAGGGACTTTTAAAGATCTGATATATAGCACACAGAAATGTTAAGTCAGGACATCAGGCAGAATTTCAAATTTTTTAACTGAATTTACTCACTTAGCTTCTTCTTGCCCATCTTTGGGTTGAGGCTCTTCCTGTTGAGTTGTCTTAGCTGGTTCAGTTGAGTTTTCTGGTTTTGAAGGCTCAGGTGCTTTTGCTGATCCTGTATCTAGAAAAAAAGGTTTTAATTTTTGAAAATTAATTTTTAAAGAATTATAACAATACTTTTGAAGGAATCACAGTTTGTCTGACATTATTTCTTCAGCGGAAAAGCCCTAAAAGACACTGCTTCTTGGACCCGACCTGAAAAATTTCCTGCATAAATTTATTTCAGTGCCAACTGTACACAATATGTTTATAAATACATGTTTTAGAATATATAGTTTACTTGTGGTTTTTAACTTGATTCCTCAGTAGCCTGCTAGCAGTGGTCAATAAAGAACTCTTCTGTATAAGGGACAAGAAGTCATGCAGCATGGTAAAGGACAGATAGAGCTATCCAAAAATATCTTTTGAAATACAGGAAGAAAAATGAAGAGTAGCTTATTTGCTTATGAATATAAATGCTAATAGCATTATTTATATTCAATGTTTGTATTACAGCAAAGATGTTATTGCTTCAGCTGCTATGATAGTCCTGTTCATTGCTGAGTAAATTATGATTGAAATATATCATTAAGGATGTGAGTATGTCATACTTGGCCTAGTCTATTTCTTCCTATCTGTTACTAGTAACTTTTTCAAAGGAGTCTAAGTAGGAAATCTGTAGAGTTTGAAACAAATGGTATGGTGTCTTGCCATTTAAGTGACCTTAAGTGATGATTTTTTATAATTAGTCATATATTTTTGTTTTAAATTTTCACGTTGAAAAATAATTTGATAGCTCTCATCAGTCTGACAATTTGCAAAAATGGAGGAACAAGCTCAGCCTTCACAAACACTTTAAGTAATATGATTATAGAGGAAAAAGCTTGGCAGCAAAGCATCACAACAAATAAATCAGGAGCCTGTTGTATATGCTGTATTTTAAGTTTGAGACAGCTCAAAGAAAATCAGACCTTGAGTATTTTGGATGGATAGTGTAAGCTTACTTCTCTGATAGTTGAACTCCATATTTAAAAAGTTATTCATTTCAAAGGGGTAAAAAATTCCAGCACTTGTTTCAGTTTCTGCTCCCTTCTGAATTCATGGTTTGTGGTTTCCCAGTTCTCCATACCTGGACTCCACCATCCAAAAAGCCGAGCACTCAATCAAGAGTGACAGCAAGGCTAATCTCAGCATTTCTGCAATCACCTCACTTTGGGAATTTTCTTTGTTATAGTAGTTACTCTTAGTTGTATGTATATTACCATAGGATACAATCTGGTACGAAAAATTAGAACAGTGAAATGGTGCTGAAGTCACGGCATCCAATTTATATCTGTCAGATATAAATATCTGGCATATCTGGCAGTGGGTCTACTGTGACCCACTGAAATTAGTGACAATCGGCAGCTCGAGTAAAAAGTAGGTTTACTCATGGAATTATTCTTCTGGTTTGGTATTATTTGAAAGGAATCCAGTTATGAGTTCCTAAAAGGTTTTTGTTCTTTTGTGGGAAAGAAAACAGAGCACATCAGGGGACAGTCAAGTGGGTTTTGTTAGAAGGGCATTCTTCATTGAGATAAAATGCCAGTGTAGTCACATTGTTTAGTGTAACAGGCTCCTGAGTAAGATAATCCATCTCTGGAATGACAACATCTATGGGAAGCAAAAAGCACAACGTGAAAAATATATGGTGCTTGCATGTAAACACTCCATTGCAGAAGGATAATGGCTTCTAAGCCTGATAGATATTCTCAGGTATTCAGTCTCATGTCCGAACCCACACTAACCATTAAATGCTGACTGCACTCAGACTGATGGAAAACCTTGTAACGCCATGGATACTCCAAATTTTCACATACAAGGATTCATACATTTCTAGAACAAGTACAGGGCTTATTTGCATTCACATTAGGATATCGTGGCCTAGCGCCACTACTAGCAGTGCGTCAACTTTTATTTTTCTTTTTCTGTGTGAAATTGAGAGGGCTGTCTGCATAGTCACATTAAAAAAAAAAAAAAACAAAAAAACAAAAAACAAACAAACAAACAAACAAACAAAAAAACCAAAACCAAACAGTTGCTCTTCATTTCTTGAATCGAGCTCGTACCCCTCTGATTTATGAAACTGGGCCCAAAGGAATGCCCTTAAGAACAGTGGGGTAGTAATTTTATGGAAAATTTCTAATACAACAGTTGGTTTCCAGAATAAATAATAATCTGTTGGGTAGGTGGCAGGCTTGCAGGAAAACAAATCTTCTATTTCCTTTGCGTAAGTTTGGTAATCGTGGTAGAAATCATGAGTGAGAAAAAAGGCAGAATCATGCCAAGGCACCAACAATGAAAGCAATTTTCAAAACATACAGACCCATACTTGCTCAAAAAAATAAGGAGTTTGAGTTTTTCTGAATTATTTGAACTCCCATTGTACTGGAATAAAGGTAGATGAAGTTGCCAATGTATCAGTAGTGGGAGTTGAGGAATGGTGTTTACCAATCCTAGATGTTTGGCCATCCCGTAAGGATAATGTATTTTAAAACTGAATTGAGATAAGTGTTGCTGGTACTGTTTTAAGATGGAAGGGGAAAGCGACAGCTGTGAAAGTATTATTTTGTGGGAAAAACACAGCTTAATGGAATCCCTCTAAATGTATCTGATTAAATTTAGAGGCCCACTGAAACCTCATCATACCAGTGTGCATTTTGTAATGTCAGAGGTGAAGTCTTTTCTCTCCTTCATCCATAGGTTTCCTGTGTTTGTTTTTTTTCTTGAGATCTTCATGACCCTATAGCCATTTTTAGATACTTTGGATAGCTCAAGAACATCTCTGTGAAGCAAGGACAATCAGGCAAATGATTAACTATGTCAGAAGTACCACAGGGATTATGTAGACCAATTCTTTCATTCCCATTCCATTGCACCAAATTCAGTCAGTCTTTACTCTGGCTGTTCAAGAGCACCTGCTCTCTACATTACTTTGCAGGCAATAACACTTAAAAGCCAATTTGAGACTTCTAACGTATTTTGAAATGTTTAACACTTGGAAAAAAGAGGAAATGGCTCCAAAATTCAGAGATTTTAAGGCACATTTGAGACTACTAAAAAGAACAGATTACTCAAACATTAGTCACTGCCTTCTACAAGCACACTCTACCCATGTCTTTATACAGTGTTTCCTGTTTTAAACAATACTGTCTACCCTCAAGTGTTTCCATGCACCATTAAAACTGTTATCATTGTTTGCATATTAACTAAAATAGTTTTATCATGTGAGCATGTTGTAGTTTAACCCCAACCAGCAACCAAGCCCCACACAGCCTCTCACTAACTCCCTGATCAGCAGACCTGGGGAGAGAATCAGAAGGGTAAAAAGTAGAAATCTGGTGGGTTGAGATGTTTTATCAGTTTGTTAGGGAAGGCAAAAGCCATGCACATAAGCAAAGCAAAACAAGGCTTTACAAGCAACATTTTTTGAACAAATGCTATGTGCAGGGGAAAAAAGTTCAGAAATCAGCAGGGGTAAAATAAAAGAATCAGTAAGTAGGTCCATCTTAATTCAACCCTCAACTTCAGTGGCTAAGAAAAGTATTATTTAAGTTTATTTTCTATAAAGAAAGATTGTATAAAGAAGTTGAGTTTGTTTTCCTAGTATTTAGATCTGCCACTCATGTGAAAAATGAAGATCTGAGAGGAATTAAAAGACTTCACATCAGCAGGAGTGGAAGCAAACTGATTAAACATATTCAAGTCCTTGGTAATCTTTAAAAAAAAATATTTTATGGGAATAATAGCTGCCTGTTTTCTGAGTGTCAGTGATGAGCATAAAGGATAAGGCAACAAGGAATAAGATTATTTCAAAATCTCTTAGATTCGCAGGTTTAGTCCATTGTTCTACAGCTTATTATATCACATATTTAATTTGTATTTATTGAAATAAAAACCACTTATTTAACTCTGGATTTTCAGGTGCTAAGGGACAGGTTTTGTAAAGCCACTTAAGAGCGTCTTAAGAGACAAATTCAGAACAGGCCAAAGGGAGGTTTTAGCTGCAAAATTTCACATTTAACTCAAATCACCCTTCTCAGAGGTTTAATTCAGTTGTAGTTCATGTAGAGTTGGTATCTCATTAACTAGAATTAGCCAAAGTTTTACAGAATAGGATTTTGGTACCCTCAATAAATACATCTGCTTGGTTTCTACCTCCAGGAAGAGAGAGTGGCCATATTCTGTATAACAGCTTGTGATCAAGACTCTCCTCCGAGAAAAGAAAAGCTTGGTCTGGGCCTTATTTATTTGTGATAGAATTAAATACCTGTTGAGAAGAATTTCCACCCTTTTTTAAAGGTTCAACAAAGTTTTAATAAAAATACATATACTGAAATCAAAGTCCTTCATTCTTTCTACAAGGTTACTATTTTAATTAACTTCTGGATTCATTCCATGCTCCATGTTTAGGTTAGTTCCATGCTCCATGTTGCATTCTAACATCTCGGATTTCACAGGATTTTGCACTCCTTTCTGCATGATGGCCCAGAGGTTAGGAAGGCCACTGAACTTCCTCCCACACTTCTCTAGTCTAGGTTTTGCATAGGTAGTTAGGGAACTCTACAGGAATGTGAGAGATACGGGTTTGAACTCCTTTATTAGGTACAACAGGTAGGCTAAAACATGAGAGGGGGGCAGCTATCAACAACTTCTGCTTTTGATTTTTTTCTTAGTGGAAAAATGAATGTTCCTCAAGTACCTAAACAGAAGAAGGAGTCTGGAGTGGATTGAAGCTCCTTTAGAGCAGCCCTTCCTCTGAGATGCTGCACTGCTTACTTGACATACTTTCCAAAGTATCCATGCTCTCAAGATGCTAAATATCACTGCACAATAACATGATAATCTCCTGGATGGGAAGTTCTGTCTACTTTATGGTATCTAGAGGTGCAATTGTAGCATGTATAGAAAACCTATTGTAGTTTTATTTTAGCTTTCTCACTCAAGTCCTACCAAGAACAAAGCAATGTCCATATGCACTTTAGTAAAAGCTGAATAAATGTGATGTGACTGTAATTCTGGAAAACGTCTTTGAGACACTTTGTGATTTGTAGAAGTAGGACGATCAAAAAGCAGAATATCGGAAACAGACTAGTTTCTAGAAAGGGAAAAGTGTAAAGATGAGGACAGACTTCAGAGAAGAACTATTAACATGCGGTTGGAAACAGTAAAACTGGGATTATCTGTCAGGAGGATGAAACAAATTATAAAACAGAATATGATAATGCAGTCACCAGCTAGCAGGTGGAGGTTGGATGTGTCCTTCTAAAGAGCATAACCACCAACAGAGCTATTGAACAGCAGTGGGTAAAACAAGGGAAGCATTTGTATAGCCAGTCAGTTATGGGAGGTGATAAATATGCAAAGAAATTATAGCAATTGGATACAATATCATGGAGAACCTGTAATTAAGTGAATCACACTTTGTTAAGTACACAAAAAAATTCAGGGAATAAATGAAAAAAATTAATCCATTTTGGAACAAACTGAATAAGCACAGAGAATTAATTACAGACTGAACTAATTATGCAGAGAATTAATCACAAAGCAAGCTATTGAGAGAGAGGGCAATTGAGGAGGTGGAGATGGAGCAATGAGTAGCCAACAAAGAAGCCAAAAGTACCAGGTGTTGCTGACTGATGTAAGTGGCCAAGTTTTAATCAAACAGCTTCCAATGGTACCTCCTGCTGGATTCTCATCTGTGCTGGAAACATTGTGCTGCTTTGTGAAGTACCAGGCGAAACGGAGAAGGTAATGGCTGGTTTTGGTCATGTGGAAAGAAGGAGGGTGAAGATAAGCTCTACTCAGTCTGTTGGTTTGTATTTAGCACTGTGGAGCTGCAAACTGATACTACGATTAAGGGCTTTACTGGTCTATTTCCGTTTGATTATACCAGAGAAACAAACGAGAGACCTTGGAAAGACTTTTCTCTAACCCATTTGGAATTCTCCATTTAGCTGAACTCTCTCAACTAATGTTGTTTGAGTCCTGGCTGTGCTTTAAATAATTCTCTCCAAATTTGTACATACACCAGAAAATGGTTTCTCGTCCTTGTCCTCTGCTTACCTAAAGTCATTTTTATTTTCTTCCAGAAGATATCCACATGATTTTAGGTCTGACACGAAGTTCACAAAATTTTGCAGGAATTTTATCTAGACCTTCCTGCGAACTGCTTTAGACCAGTCTCCCTTTTCTGTCCAGACATAAAAGAGTTACTTATTTGACTCAGATGATAGGAACTTAGGTTCAGGGTGCTGAAATTCATAAGCTTTTCCCGAGGTGTGGTCCCTGTGTAAAGTCTCTGACTTGTATAGGCGTTGTCTATCTAACTCATTAATACCCTCAGTGCCTTGTGGCTGTTTGAGAATTGAAGTACCTTCCAAAAAACTATGGATTTCAAAATACCCCTGAAAAACATGGAGCCCGTGTTATTATAATTTTCTAAAGCAATTAATGGCGTGGTTACTACTATACCATCACTTATATTTTAGAAGGAAAAAAAGTAGTTTAGTACCCTGAAATATATCTTAACAAGTTATATTAATCTGTAAAATTAGATTAAGTTTTCAATGGAAAAAAAAGAAATCTTGATACTGATACTCCATTCTGTCATGGGATAGCATCTGTCATTTCGTGTTGCTAAAAAACTAAATATCAAATTTGATTTTTTTCTGTTGCTACAGTTAGTTTATGTCAGACTTTGTTTTCCCTTGATTTTATGCTACAGCCTTTATATAACAAGATAATTGCATTAAATGGAATTTGTTTAAAGTTTCATTATATGAGGGAAGAAATTGTGACACTTGCTGTGATTACACAAACACAAGTAAGGACTATGAAAGTTTCCTTGCGATCTTTTTCGAGTTGCTCCACTCTTCTTTGTTATTCTTTATCACAGAAAGCTGGAGATTCCTCAGTCTTTGCTTTGCTGCTTCAGTGAAATGAACATGAACTGCCCTCCTAAAGGAAAAGCACGAGGTGACAGGAAAACTGGACTCTGTGTGTTTTTCTGCAGTAGTGGAGGATGGAAAAGAAAAGGGCTGCACCACTGATGCTGTGAGGGAGGGAGAAGAGGATATTGCCCAGCAGTAGTTGTTGCTTCACCCATGCTGAGCCTTTATTTTGGTAGCTGCTGTAAGCAGTCATTTAGGCTCTGGTATAAGCCAAATAGGCTTGGCTACTAGAGGTGGGGGAAGAGGAGGGCAGGATAGCCATGCCTCTGTTTTCAGAAACCAGCTGCTTAGGCAAATAATTACCTTGTTTTACTGCCCTGAGTTCTGTGTTCCTGTGTACCAATCCAGATCAACTTCTGAATACTGAAGGCAAATATTTTTAATGGCATTGTTTGTTTTTTTTAATTATTTGCTTGTTTGGTGGTTTGTTTTCCTGGTTTTATTGGGGTTTTTTGTTTTTTGTTTTTTTTTTTTTTGGTTGTGGGGGGTTTTTTTTTAATTTTTTTTGTTTTTTTTTTTTTTTTGGGGGGGGGTTTGTTTTGTTTTAAGTTTTGTATGGCTGTTCAGTGAAATTTTTGGATGTCAGATAGTTTAAAGTCTGTCTTATCTTTTCTGGTACATGTGAGAAGTACCCCCAAAAGAAACATTAAAAATATGCTTTTTTTTTTTTTTTCCTTAAGCTAATAAATACCTTCATTTTAAGATTTCTGAGGAGTCAAATCACCGTAAGAGGAAATAGAATTTCCTAGTCTAGCTAATTAAAGTGGGCAAGCTCATGAAGGGACTGTGTGCTTGAAGGCATGGTGACTTTTGTTATTGCTGGATACTGCTCATATAAATCTTTGGGCTGGGGTCAATGACAATTCAGAGATCTCAATTTCTTCCACAAATAAAAGATAAAAGCTCCTTCCAGAGCACTAGGAAGAACAACAGTGTTATTTACAATCCTATACAGTATACATATAATCTTTGAAAACTCATAAATAGCCTATTACTGACCTTGTTGCTTTGGTACAGGCTCTTCTTTATTATTGGCCTCTGTTTTCTGTGCTTCATTTGTTGTTTTATTTTCATCCTTAAAAAAATAAACAGAATTAGAAACTCTAGATGGTTGTTATTGAGAATGATAAGGGTGGTTTGATGTCTGCAACATTTTTGGAGGAGTTTGATTAAGTTGATACACACTGACCATTGTTCCTGGGTGTTCTGTTTCCAGATTGTGTTGGACTGGCATGTCTGGTATATTTTGAACTATTTTACCACAACTACAGATCTCAATCTCCACAAAATACTCAGATGGTATCAACTTTCACTGCAAAAAATTAACTTCCTCCCGCACTTGCTGACTTAGATCCATTAACCAAATCCTTGTGTACCTTGGTTCATCTCAGCTTTAACAGAGTGGCCTTGGGAGGAAGGAGTGAGATGTGCATGGGGAGTACTAGGTGTTCACAGTACTATGTAAGAGTCCATGAGCATTTGTTATCCCAGATAAAATGAGTTTTCCTGGTGAGTAGCATGCTTATTAATAGAGAAAGATGTTAGATTGTATCAACATATGGAAAAATTATTTGACAAATGGAGCTTTCAGGTCTTCATGCACTTTCCTTTCCTAAATCAGTGACCTTCTTTTTGTCTGTGTTTTTGAAAATAATTTTTTTTTATATGAGCATATTTGTGTTTTCCTGTCTGTTTTTATTCAGGGAATCAGGCACTGAAGTTTTAATATATATGTACGAATAGAGAACTAAATTATAAATTTTATTTATACATATATATATATACATATAAAATTAAAATTCCAGTCATTGTCTGTGCATGCTTAAAGTTCTGGCATGATGTTTTCTTGTTAAGGTTGTTTTCTTTGTTTCAGGCTCCCTCCTAATAGCATAAGTACATAAATTAGTGCATTAATTAGATATTAGTCAGTTACCAGATATTATATACTTTCTCCTTTTCTCTTTAGATGGTATCTCCTTGCAGGCAGGAAATGTCTTAATCCCTGATCCATTCATGTGCCTCCATCTTAGCAGTGTTTTGAAGATGGTGATACAAATCTGAGCGTTGCACTGATGTATGAAATGATTCTCACCAAAAGAGTAATCCATGTCTCCAGTGAAATCTAAATGTATCTTTGCCAAGTGAGATATCAGCCTGCACAGAACTAATCTGTTGATATTCAGGAGTTTCCTTCTTTTAAAACAGTATTTTATTGACACAAGAAAACTGAACTGTAAAAAAAGCATGAACAATGCCCGTAGATGAGCAGTGTATGAAGGTTATTGAACATAGACATTTTTGCCGTTTTTTGTGAATGGATATGCCTGCTTGTCTTATATATACCAATGATAAATCAAATCTGAATTGCAGTTGGGCTGGATTAAACTACACCTCTTCTCGAGGCTGTTAAAACCTCAGAGTTTTAGAAAACATCAGTTCTAGGAAGTGATTCAGTCTTACAAATGTTCTTGTTTCTAGCAATTTTGCTTAAAACTTTAAAATTAATGGAAGTCTTATATATGTAAATCAATGCTCCCAGAAGTTATGTGAGAGTCTTTGTATGTGTTCAACTGTTATGAATGTGTTAAAAGAAACTGCTAACTTAAAATTAACTTTATAACAGAGGAGTTTTGATTGTTTCAATAAGCATGAATGAATCCGCTCAGACTGATGCTAAAAAACCCTTTTCACTTCACTAATTATTTGGTAAAATCCTAAATTGTTGCCATTTTGCCTTGTGTAGTTTTGATTATGTCAAGCTGGAAAAAACTACAACACTTTCTGGGGCATTATTGGGAAAAGATAAAAATTCAAAGGTAGGAAGAGAAAGAGTACTTATCCTTTTGCTTCAGTTTAAAATATTCCATTAATTAAATTGAAAAGTATTAGTTAAATTTTACAGCAAAGAGATACTAAATAAAAATATAGACTGTAGATTAATATGATTGACTGTAATTTTCAAAAAAGAGGAGTTATGTTAGTAAAACCAAGCTGGAAAAAAAGTCTTCCTTGGAAAGGTACTAAATTACTTTGTCTTTCCACTGTTTATCAGAAAGCAGGCTGATATATACCTGCATGACATTCTAATATTAAGAAAGGACACACTGACATTTCATGCCAGAAGGAAACAAGATTCAGAAAAATATATCAGCATATGAAAAGCAGCAATAGCTGTATCTCTGATTCTCCATTTGCAATGTTGATCATGACCTCTCGCAAGCCTGTACTATTTCAGGTTAGCCCTATTTGGAAAGTAGCTTTCTAAAGGAGAAAATTATATTTTCTTCATAAAGAAAAGATGGTAGGGTGGAGGAGGAACAAGACATTTATTTCATTTCTCTAAATGAAGATTAATACCGTGTTCAGTAAGTATATTTGAAATTCTAACCTTTGGCATTTACTTACATAAACGCCTTCTAAACAAAAGATAGTATTAACCAGTCTATAATAGACAAGAAAAGCCATACCTGGCCTGTCGATGCCTCTGGTGGTGGAGGGGCACCTTCATTCTTGCAATCTACTATCTCAGGTGCTAACTTTGGTCTAGAAAATACTGATTTTAGTTTTCTGAACATCTTGCCTCTTCAACTCTGCTGAAGCCTCTATAACTCTTTTACCATGACCGGGTTTACAGCACATGTTTTCTTGCCATCAGTAATCAAGCCAATTAGACACATAATCAGGTTTAGGTCTGATTAGTGCCTTACAGAAATTCCTTGCACAGTCTGCTTCAGGGACATTTTTTTTTGTCATCATTAGTACCTTTATTTTTATATTGTAGACAAAGTTATTTCTAAGTTATTTTTAGTCTTGACAGTTACACTGTATACAGCTCCACTTTTCATGCAAAAAGCCAGAGGAGAGCGACTCTTTTCTGTTTAGAATAAACCAATATCTAATATTTTATGTATTGGATATTAAGCATTTAATTTATATTTAGAAATAAGATTTTTAGTTGTTAGCATACCTGTAATTTAACTAGGAAATTAAAATGATTAATTAATAAATAATCAACAGTACAATACCTGAGATCACAAAATGTTTAATTTCTCTGCAGTCCTCAACTTATTTTTTGAGTGAGTGACAATAAAAAGTCTTCTCTTGGGGTTTGTTTTAGCAACATTATGCCTTGTTTTATTTCATTCTTCTTATTTTAAAACATGGGAAAAATTTCATCTTTTATTTTCTAATGTATTTACTAAGGCAACACCACTTTATGCAGTCTTTGCTACAATTTTGATGAGAATAAATGTTAGGTGAATGAATATCTTATAAATTAGTAAAATATAAACTATTATAGTTTATAACTGGGACATTATATTGAGATTTTATAGGCTTTGGGTCATCTTATATAAATCTCCATAAAATCAAGCATGGTGTACTTTATTGGTAAATTCAATTTCAAATATCTCTAATGCCATGTTGATTAAGCCCCTGGTAATAAGGATCTTTACAACTTAACTTTCTCTTTTTGTCCTTAATTTCACTTTATGTATTATGCCTTCACTTTGAGCTTTGAATTTTAGCTAATAGCTTACTATTGATTTATGCTGACCATCAAGGTGTCAAGAAATACAGAAAGATACTCCTCTGAGTTATTCCTTAAATGACATATTTAGCAATTACATCAAAGTATTGAAAATGTCCCTCCTTGGGGCTTTATTTTCTGGCAAGGATGGTTTCTAACCCTTATTCAACCATAGTAGTAACAGTAAGAATGAACCAACAATTTTCATTAGTTTGCAAGTTTTTTTTCTCCAGTGACACTTACAACACAAACCTTATAATGGTTGGCCAGACTTCAGTTTTGGAACTGGGAACCTCTCCACATGCATGATATTAATAGTTGCTAGAGCTTAGAACCGCCCCTTTTTATTAACATCTATGACCTGATTTACTTTAAAAACAGTGCAGTTTATACTAATCTTTCACACGGTTTTTAAAATTAGAGTTTGAATGAATAAATGATAAGTTAGTATCTAAAGAATTTCCAGTTATTTATGCAGGTCTGGACAATAGGTAACTTCTTTGCTTCTGGATGTGAACTTTTGCATCTCCTCATAACAGAAGAATCTTAGAAAACAAGTTAGTTTTTCTTTTACTATTTGAAATTTTAGTGGATTAAATTGATCGATTCAGTAAAATTTAAACCCTAGCCACATACAAACCATACTTGAAGACTAAGCCTTTTTGAAAGCAACTGTTTTCTCATAAAAAAATAATTCTTAATTACTAAAATTTTTTAGAATTGGTAGTTTTCTTCCTTGATTATTAAAAATGGTGAAATTCTGCAGGAAACATAATGCCATGAAAATATATAGCATTTATTAAAAGAAAATACGTATCTAAAAAATTTCTGCAAAATTATGCACATTCATCTTTTCAAAAATGTGAAGCAACGTTTTAATGTTTTTTTAAATTATAATGTTTATGCTGGAATATAATCTATAATTAATAGGCATACAAAAGGAATGTAGCACACATTAAAAGGAAAGTGCCATTGGGAATATGTTAGTAACTATTGACATGCACAGTTAATGAATTTTATATTCGTTTAGTCTGTGACTAATTAAATAAGTGTTCAAAACCCCTTCACATGATATGATTTTGTAAATAATAAATAGACCACAAAAAAACTTGCATTTTGATACCAAAAGAGGTACAAGTTCATGTCCTGACCCTGGTAAAATGATTAATCTGCTTCAATGTTTCGTTTTTCTTCTATGTGCAATGGCTATTTAGGTATTTTTACCACACTTTAAACATGCTAAAAGCATTTTAGAGTTCAATATCATGATGCACTGTTAAGTAAGAAGATTAAAAGTGCAGCAGAAAAGAAGGCAGCCTGTGTCCAGTTAGCTGCTTATCTACATTGGCTTTGGCCAGGGCTTACTTGGTGGTGTATTTATGGTAAACTCCAGAGGATGCAGGGATTTCAAGCCTGTCTCATACATCCTCTAGCTACAGGTGGAGTATATCCTATACTTATTAATGATTTACCTCCTATCCCATTCTTTTTCTTTTAGGAAATATTTATCCTCCAGCAAAATATGTGACATATACATTGGCTTTTCAAACTTCTCCTAAGATTTTTCTTCAAGGGATTTTATTTTTAATCTTAAAGAGAGCAGTACTTAAATCATTAGAATATACAAAAGGAAGCATGACTCTTATAATTAGGAGAGTTGCTAATAAGAAGAGATTCTTTGTTTTCAGGACTGTTCTTTGAAGTGGTTTGGGTTTTGTTGTTTTTTTTTT
>VZRN01002817.1:1183822-1334220 GCA_013397935.1 Dasyornis broadbenti
GCCTGGAACTTGTGATAAAATGTTTGAAAGCACCGTGGGCACAGATTTAACTACCAGTGTAGTTAATAGGCATAGAGTGTATCCCAAGGATTGCTTTTCATTCCTTCAAAGGCAGTGGCAGTTGCTCCATTTGTTTGAATGTACAGATCAATAGATATCACTTGGAATTTTTATTTTGTATTAAGTCATGTGTAACATTTTAAAAAAGATCAATGCCTGGGCTTTACTCCTATTCAGATATTCCCATGATGCAAAATGTAGCATGAAGATGCTTTTCATAGGTATCTTTCTTTGGTTTATCTTTGTGATTCAGGGATCTTGACAGCTAAGGGTAGTACATCTTCTTTTAGAGCTCTGTAACAGTAGTCAGGCAAGAACTGAACCCAGCACTTTTCATACTTATTGCCTCTTCACAGTCTAAGATTTGAAAATTTTCACTATTTTTGTGGATTAACGAAAATTATAACAGTAAATTATCTGTCTTCCTTAATGCCGAGGTTTTTGTTAAAAGACTTTTTTATTTTTTCCTCAGAAAAAAATTGGGTTTGGAGCTCAGATTGTTCATATGTACTTATTGTCTTCTTTTTTAAATGGAGTTGTTACTATCTTCTAGCTAACTGTATCTTAATAAAGAAAATTATTTCATGCTTCCAAATAGAAATACTTAGGCATATTATCACAGTCATGCCCAAATATATGCATTATAACTTTAGCATTCAATGAGGTATCTCTAGAAATTACAAAGATTACTTCAAGGATGATTCCTTCACCATTTTACTATATCTAATTTTGCACTGATTCATAAGGCTTTTCTTATGTTGCAGTTTATACCCTGGCACAAATCCTCTGCATCCTAAGCTGGAGGCAGTAACAGGTCTTATGGTCTGAAGGAATCTGAAAATACACAATAAAAGATTATTGTTTTGGCCTACAAGGAATGCAGACTTTCCTTTCAAATTCAATTTTATTTGTAAAATCCAATCAATAGGATTTATTCAGCTTACAACAAAAAAGAGATCAGAACACTTCTTTGGCAGTATGCTGAAAAATGACAGAATGCTGTTATTTCCTGTTCCTCTTCATATTCCTTTATATAAGTTGGGAGCCATATCCTAAAGACTGATTTTCTAGAGCCTGCACCAGATCCTGGCTAGCTTTGAATATGATCATAGAATCATGCTATAACGTGATGGGTGGGTTGGAGGAGGTGACAAAATTGACTGTCAGCCTGCCAAAATTATAATGGCTGATGCCACCTTTTGCTAGTGACCTCTTTTGATGAAAGTGACATGTAAATCAAAGGAGTGGGATACTAGACAGAAGAAAAATGCAAGCCTCCTCATGTTTAATTACGACATTCTTCTGCTGGCATAATAAGAGCTGAGGAAAGGTTCTTTTCTACTAGTAGAAGATACACTTCCCTTAGCATGTCTAGCTTTTTTTCTTACTTTTTGTCTCTGTCTTTTTGGCATTTTTCCCCCCTCAGAACAACAAAAATAGGTACCACCAACAGATATTTATGCCTGTATTTCTTACATGTCTTTATGGGTAGAATTTCTTTGGTAACATCATTGTTACTGCCTAAAATGTGACTTACTGCATGAGAAAGCTTTATCTGCTAAGGTAGTGCTCTAAAGTACCTCTTTCACTTAAATGAGTATCCAAAATTAATCTCTGGACCTAGGGCCAAGAAGGAACAGACGGAAAGGCAGCTGCTAGACCTGCTTGGGGGATTCTCAGCCAAGGCTACATCACTGGGAGAATCAGGTGTCCTACAGCCCCTCCAGGAAGACCACATAGTCTCAAACCATCAAAGTAGGGTCTCTTCAAGTACCTTCATGGGCAAGCAGTACCGGTCTGAAATGTGCAAGAGGTCACTCCTGTGTCAGAAGCAAACAACCTAAAAACCTGTGCTTTCCTGCCACATGCAGCCATTTAATAACCTTATATTGCTGAGGTCATAGTCCCCTTTCTTTTTCCCATTTTTCATGCACCTCCATGGAGAAGAATAGATTACTATAAAAGGGAATAAATTTTCTGCCACAACATTTAGATGGGAAATTGCCTGTATGTGGTCTGCTGGATATTTCTCAGGAGAAGTCCTCTGTGTGTAAAGCACTTCAAGGGAGACTGAAATAGTTCAAAACATGAAGCTCAAGTGCGAGAGCTTCTCAAAATATGTGTGTGCTGGTTGAAAACCCAGTGGGAACATTAAAATCACTCAAGCTGTCCCCCTTTTCTCTCCCCTTCCAATAGTGGAGGAAACACTTTGAGAGATTGTAAGATGCAATCACAATTTGCTGAAAAATTGCAATAACCACAACAATATGAGTAAAAGAGTGTACAAAAGCGAGAGTGTTTTACCCACAAAAGTGTATTTACCGCTGAACAAACAGAAAAGCTTCCCGAAGACAGTGCCCAGTGTCGTTTTCTCACACAAAGGCAAAAATGGAGACTGGCCCCTGCCATAATATTAGTGGTATGGAATTAAACACTCCTAGAAATTGTACACGAAACGCTTGTCTCTCTAACCATGATGATGTGAGATGAACTCAAACATCATTCTGTACTGTTATATATTTTTGGTGAATACATACTGCACCTGTTTACAGCAGGAAAGCTGACAAGGGCTCCTTTGCTGAATGTCTTAGGTAGGAGGCCCCACAAGGTAAATAGGGAGGGAAGACAACCTTTTCCTTTGAAAGGTCTGACTCCTGGACTGGAGCCTGCACTTCAGTGTGGAGCTGCATGGACTGCCTTTGCACCAAATTTAAAAGCTTTTACTGGAAACTACTGGACAAGTTGTTTTTTTCTTCCTGAAGGCTATTTACATCAAGAGATTGAAAACCAAGTCACATTGGTATAATTATTTTCCCTCAAATGCTAGTAGAAGCAGCAAGATCTCTGAACCAAGCAAGCACACTAAAATAGTAGGCTGTCAAAATTTTCAGTAAAATGTCAAGACTTCTAAAAAAGATGTGGTTTTGCTGCTTTGTTTTCTATCCCTATAAAATAGCATTAATCTGGAATGCATCTTATTGTTTAAAAATTTGAACATCTTTTTCACAAAAGATATTGTGATGTTGGTTTCAGAACCACTGCTTTACACATATCTTTATACTCAAAAGTAAAATGCAACGTTTACTCTCTAGTAACGACATTTATATCATTTCCCACCACTCTGTCTGGTTATCATTGACTTGTTTAACCATTAATCATTGCTTCTCTTATTTAGAATACCATGGATAACAAGGATGGCAGAGTGGTAGAAAGGAATTTCATTCCCTTAAATAAGACTGTAAGAAAACACTGGGTGAGTTTGTCTTCCATACATATGAGTGCATCAAGGAAAGGAAACTTCATTGTACTTGAGAAGAAGAGATATTCTTGAAGCTCAACTGAATTTCAAATTTTGATAAGTTTTTAGCCTACATCTTTCATTTTAGAATTCAAAACCATCTACTGTGAGGTGAAAAAGACTCCCCATAAAACAAAAAAGACTTTTTTCTTTAAAAAAATCACAACGCAAAAGCAAAAAACGCCACAGCCAACCAATCAAACCCCGCCAAAAAACCCCAAACAAATGAAATAAGTATGTCCTGTTCAGAATATTTGCAATATCTAATCTCATTCTTGGTGCCTGGTTTCTGATCAATGTCATCTCAATATTCCTCAATTCTATGCTCTTACAGGAGTAAAGTGGAGGTGGGGGGGAAGAGAGAATGAAATAGGTTCTTACACTGAAAAATATCTGAAGGTGATCAGGATAGAATAGGAAATTCATGTTCAATATTTGTGGGCTTTTGAAGATTCCCTTTTAAATAAAAAGCTGAAGTTTAAGAAAGAGAAGAAATGTAGTAACTTAAGTGATGCAGTCCCCCTTATTTCTTTTTCTTAAGACTACTTTACTTCTCAATTACTTTAGTTATAAGACCTTGACATACTTTCTTGAAGAGGGACTGGGGAGATGATGACATGGCTTAATTTAGATGAAAAAGGACCCAGAGGTGCAAGACAGGTACCTGAGGGGAAGAGCAGAAGCAAGTGTGGAGGAAAAACATCTGTGGCTACTGAACTCTCTTGCAAGCAAATGATCACTGTGGGGAGGGGAGGAAGAGAGGGTTATACATTTAGGTCTTTCATGCCAGCAGTGTTAGCACTTGTATATGTTAATACTTCTATCTGAGGGAAATGGAAATAAAAATTTGGTTATAAATTGCATCTCTTCTGTAAAGCTGAAATTCACTGTGTGATGAAAAGAAGAAAAGCTCTCAGAACTGTGTAATGTATTCCTCTAAACCCATCATATTTTCTATGTACCCTCAGAGCTTCTTAATCCCACTGCAGTGGTGCTAAGCCTTATGTTTCTGCTAACATAAATATTTAAAGCATGCCACCAACACAAACTACCTCATCCAGACAACAACATGGCAACAAACTGAGAACAGAGTACTGCAGAAACAGTGCCTTAGCAGAGAAAAAACCCAACACTTTAAGTATGGAGGTAGTTTGATGTAATTGATAAATCACTGAACTTGGTCTTGCCCTGGTTTCAGCCAGTCCATCAAACTTTCACATTTTTCCTTTGTGTACTTTTCTCTCCTTAAAAGTAATTACTGTCTGAGGATATTTTCCCTGCCATGCACAGATCAATACCTATCTATTTTTTTTTCAATTCTAGCTCATTTTTTGCAACTTTTAGAGTTGTGATGATTGAAAAATAAGTTGTTTGGATGGGGAAACCTCTGGTGGAAGTATTAATTCTTAGTATTTTTAATTCATTATGAATGGTACTTAACACTCCAGGTCCTTCTAATGAAATAATGCAGTGAAAATATTCACATTAGACAAACATTAACTCTCTGTGTAAGTAGCTTGAGTCACGAAAGTGGTGTCTATCATAATTAAACTCTTCCAAGTGCTGTACTGGCTTCTGCTTTCTCTTTTCAACTCCTTTTGAAAGGCAGCAGTGAGAATATTTTAACGCAATTATCTAATGAATTCTCTCATAAGCTCAAATACAGGACCCATCTTTGGTTCTGACCTCTGACAAAAAGCGATTCATATTCACAGTCCCCAGTTTCCTGCAACACTAGGCTGACCTTTAGTAAAGATGGAAAGAACGATCCTCAACATCTCCTGTTAAATCAGTATAGCTGTACATATTATAACTCAAAGATTAGTACAAAATTAGGAGAGCCAGAGCAAGGGTTAGCTCTGCACTTCCATCATTTGGGGAGGGCAGAGCAGACTGGTGACTTCTCCAGTAAAGATGGGAAATTTTATGTAAATTAATTTCCACTTTCTGGATAAAGTACATAAAACTTGTAGGAGTGAAAATCAAATGGAAAATTCTTTGAATAAGCCTTGACTGTAGAGTAGTCATGACCCATCTGGCCTGCAATTCATGAGGGTCTGGAGTCAATGATGGACTTGATTTGGCAACTCATTTGATTTAATTTGATTCAGTAATAAAAGACAGAAGAGTAATGACTCTGTAAGGAAGTCAGGCTCCACTTCTAGTTTGTCCTGGGCCTCTCATTTGCAAGTATAACATTGATGATATTTCTGGTCACATGTGATCAGCTGTAAGAGATGCAGTAGAAGCTAGTGTTGCTAGAGTCACTTTCATTAAACAGTGAGATAGATTAAAAAAGAAGAGCATTTCATAGCAAAAAACAAAAAACTCCTTTGGTTTGGTTGACCTATTATATTCACTTTATATTTGCAGGAATGGGGTTACTTATGTTTAGGTAATGCTATGAAGAATTCACATCCCCATTTTGCTAAGATTTTTTGGGGGTGAATGAAAAGGTGTTCTTTATTTGCAAATTTTAAATTGGTAGGTTGTTACTTGCAGATCCTCTCCTAATGAAAAAGAATTCATCAAACTGTGACACTTCCATCTTACAGATAAGAAAATCCTACAACATCCACTGGACCTTGCTAACCACAACAATATTTTTAAACTTACCTGATTTCTCTTCGTTTTAGTTATCTCTTTAACCTCAATATTCCCACCTCTTCATAAAAGGGTCTTTCGTTACTTTTAAAGTTACCTCTACGCAGCTGTCACATAATTTAAGGAGAAGGGTAACTCAGCTTTCTTTAACTCAGTGTCCTGAAGTCAGCTTGTCCCCATTTGGAACAGCAGTCTGTCTCCCGTGTCCCTAAGGATCACTGGAACAGTTCTTGTAGGCATACAACAGTTGTGAAAGACAATTACTTGCATTAGTGATTCTTCTACTTGCCATCATCTGTCATGCTTTTTGATTCTGGTTTCCTGAGATATGTACATGTGGATAACTTTTAAAAAGGTGAATTCCTTCACTGAAATTGTAAATTTAAAAAAAAAAGAAAGAAAAAAGTGATGTAATTAGTTTTCTGTTTAAAGTTCACCATGACCATAAGTCTTTGCAAAACTTTGTCTTAAGTGTTAGGAGTTATACTTGAATGTTCTTAGACTGCAGTAGTGTCTGCTGGACAGAAACCTAGACAAAGAGATTCTAAATGTGATATAACATGTTTGATGGTAAAATGCAGTAAAACATTTGCTTTTGTAAGTCACTAGTACCTCTATTTAAGGAGGGAAAAAAAGCCCTTAAATAACACCTGAATAACTTAAAGGAATGGTTAAAATAGAGCACTTCTTTTTGCCCTCCTGCATTAAACTTTGCTAATGTATTTGATAACACATTTAAGCTTGTTCTTGGAAAAATGAAAGTTCTTGCAGTTTAGGAAAATAGATTTATTTAGTAGTTAAAAACTCAATCAGTGCTGTACAAGCTGGAAAGAAGCCATTTCCTTTTGGTTATAGAGTTAGCTCGGTTATAGCTCTCACTGCTACAAAACTGCCATTTCTTATTCAGATAAAATATGACTTTTTTTCTCTCTCCAGCCATTAATCACAAGCATTACTAAGTTCGTGATTAAGCAGTTTACGAAGAGCAGTAAATTTTATCAAGGAAAGAGAAGATTTATATTTCTCTTTAAAATTATAGTTTTTCCAAAGTTATTGAGCAGCAGACCAGTAGTGATTTTTCCTTCGGATGAAATCTTGAAAAAGTTCTTAGTTATAACTTTCCTGTTTATTTATACGTCTCTTTCTGCTCTTTAGCAAAGACCCCGTGTTTTTACGGGCACCTGACTGATAGAGGGGGACTTGAAGCAAAACACTGTGAGCTCCAAGATGATCCCATTCTTCTACTTCCTTCTATGTGCATATGTAGGAAGAGCATGGAGAATGGTATCTCCTCATAACTCCAGTTACCCATGTCTTTAGCATCCTCAACCCCTTTGATGTGAGGGAAATATGTTCCTTCACTACAATAGCAAAACTTACCCCCTTCCTGCCCACAACTTAATGTCAACCCAGAAAACCAATGGGTCTTGCTATCAGTCATATAGTTATTAATATAGTTATTAATGTAGTTATTAATATAGTTATTACTTTTTACTTGTATAATGATCTGAAATTCCTTCCTTTCTCATTTCCATTGTGCAAAATGTCTCTTAAATCTTATGGTTTCCCTCTTCAGCTTGTTCACAACCACTAAACATTATATTCTTCCTTAGGTACTTCATGTTGGTTTCTACCCTGAGAATCCTGAGATCCAGGATCCCTTTGTTCTAAGACCACTAGACCTGCTCCTCCTTCAGAGCTCCAACGCTGTGTCCTGCTTGAAAAACACGAGATGTTACAGGAAGTCTACATCATCTGCTTCCTCACTTGATTTTCTGTTAATCTTCTATAATCTTTTCACGTTTGCTATGTCAAATCTGTCAGAGCAAAAGCAGCCTGTACAAGCTCACGGTTGTGCTTTTTGGGATCCCAACTGGTGCTTTATTAGCAAGAGTAGATGCAAATTCTAGTGGTAAGCAGAGTTTCTTGCACCACTAATGCACAAAGCAAGTCACAGTCAGAACTCTTCAGCTAGGTTGTTGGATAAGAACTTTGTTTAGAAAAGCGGGGGATGACAATGTTCTTATGAAAAGGTATGGTTTTTTCCTGATAATTGAGCAAATTGGTTCATAGAGCGTGAGTTGAAAAGTCTTGCTCTTGAACAATACACATATTGAACAGTTTTGAAGGTAGTGCTACTGCCCCAGTTAAAGATTGAGGGCATCCTTTTCATACCAGTAATTTAGAAGTTGTCTACTCTTTGATAAGAGCTGTGTTAGATCTGCAAAGAGGCTTCATTGCCTACCTCAATTTTAAGTCAATAAGTACTGAATGGCTATTACAGTATAAGGCACACAGAAATAGCTTCTGTGATTGTAATCCTGAATGCTTAGGGGCCAGGTCTGGTGAATTTACAACCAAATGCTATAGATTTAGAGCTTCCTGCTGCAATATCTACTCTCCTGATGGATAGTACTTAAAACCCTTTATGTATTAATTAATCCTAGTAGATAACGTTGTATGAGAAGGCACCTCTTGTGCTGTCAAGGTTTTGCTTCCTTATTACAGTTTATAGGTATATATTGCAGTCTTCTGGAAATTAATCAAACTTCATCTTAAGTATTAGTAAAACTTTAGGTTTCCACTCTCCCATCTCAAGGTTGTTCTGAAAAGTTGTGTAGCCTGTAATTAAATTGCTGATTTGTCCTGCTATTTTTCACAAATAACCAATCTCTTCTTTCAGCACTGCTCCTGCTTTAGTGGTGCCCTCAAGCACAAATGACGGGAAAATTGTCAGATAATTGCACCACTGTCAACTGGACAAGAATGTACTTTTTTCATATAGTCTCAGCTGTATGAGTTTTGATAGATAAAAAGAGGTAAAAAACCCCAAATATTTTCTAGGTGTGCAAGTATGATCCTGGACTCACAGGACAAACAGCCTGTTCATTAAGATAGTGTCATGACTTTACAGTTTCTTGTAACATAGACTGAAAATTACATTTTTCTGTTTCTAAATGAAATAAGTCTTTCATACAGAATATGCAAACATTTTAATATAGATGTCTCTTAAGTTTTTTTAATAGGAGCAAGCAGGTTTTGCTGTGCTGCTATGTAGCACACAAACACGAGATAAATAAGTCCTACAGAATGAACTACACAGGGGAGTTTATGCATTCCCATTTGATTCAGCAGCCTAATTGCTTGCAAAGCTAAAAATGGCTTTGAGGTGCTTACTGCCTACAGAATCTGCCAAGGAACTGTTCTTCATTAATAGAATAATACAATAACCTCAGCCACCTACTATGCCTTAGTCTTTGATAAGTATCAGGCTCCAAATAATCTGCCACTTTCTTGCCAATTCTTTTTGTTGTATTAATTCTTTCTTAATCCTGTTTTGTATTTTATTTGCTCTATTTATGTTGATTTACTCTGTGTCACACACTTGTTCAATGAATTTAGAAACAAAAATGTGGATTTTTTTTTTTAACAATAAATACTGTATTAAAAATTCTAGATGGTCATTTAAATGTAACATATTTATTCTCATGTTTTCTCTTTGTCTTTTAGTGCAGAGACTGAGATTCATCCCAGCTATCTGAAGGGGGAGCAGTAGGCCTCCTGAAGGGAGGTTAGGCTTGTTTATGCCTTTTTTCTCACAACGCTAAGAAAGGAATCAGGACAAATGAATTCTTGAGCTGGACAATGCAGATGAGTATCTGATATGGTCTCTTAGAGGTCTTGTAGCAAAGCCACAAGAATGTAAATACAGAGATTTCTTCTCTAACAGATGGACAAATTTTGTTCAGTGATGCATGTGAACTCTGTAATAAGTCATAGCACATAAGGCATGATACTGCAGTAGCACTGAGGAATGAGAATGTCCTTCTTTATTTCCTTCTCATCTTGGAAGATGCACAGCTTTTCTGTGTTCTGGTCTGAGTCACCAAGTCCTGCTCTCAGCATAATTTGCAGTGTAGAGTTCTCCTGCATCATCTCTTTATGCTTTTTCCTTTCTGTAAAATGGAAGACCACAGCTACTCTTCAATATTTTGCTACCTTTGCAAAGCTAACTCAAAGAATAACTTGGAGCAATGGTAGGGGTGAGGTATCCATGTCTTTCCTGTACTTTCATTTGGGAAAAGACTGACTATTAATCATAGAATCACAGAATAGCCTGGGTCTTCCCACCCAGGAAAAGTAACAATCATATAGTTCCAATGCCCTGCTATGGTCAGGGACATCTTCCACTAGGCCAGCTTGCTCAAAGTCCCCTCCAACCTGGTCTTAAACATTTCCAGGGATGGGGCACCCACAGTGTCTCTGGACAA
The DNA here is from genome assembly GCA_013397935.1 of Dasyornis broadbenti. NCBI lineage: Eukaryota > Metazoa > Chordata > Aves > Passeriformes > Dasyornithidae > Dasyornis > Dasyornis broadbenti. The sequence goes on from VZRN01002817.1 coordinate 1,194,056, forward strand.
CTTTTTCCAGTGTTCCATCTCTCTGACCATCTTCATGGCCTTCATCTAGACTTGCTGCAGCAGGTCCGCACCCTGCTGGTCACATGTCTTTTGGTGCAGGGTACAGTTGGCTTTCTGGGCTCAAGCATGTGATACCAAGGCATGTCAAGCTTCTCTTCAACCAACATCTCCCAGTCCTTTTGCCCAGATCTGCTTTCAATCCATTCCTCACCCAGCCTGTATTTATGATTGAGACTGCCCCAACACAGGTGCAAGACCTTGCATTTGGCCTTGTTGAACTTCATTGGATTCTCATGGGCCCAGGTCTCAAGCCTGTCAAGGTCCTCTGGATGCATCCCTTCCTTCTGGGATGTTGACCTCACCTCTCAACTTGGTGTTTTTGGCAAACTTGCTGAGGGTGCACTCAATCCCTTTGTCAATGTTCCCAACAAAGATGTTGTAGGTCCCATTACCAACCCCTGAGAAATTACACTCTTGGGAGGAAAGAGTTAAAAGTGGAAGAATGGTGAGAAGGATGGTAGATTTGCTCAAGTGGCCTTGCAGCTGGGAATGCCAAACCATGGAGAATAACTGTGTCAAAAATGCCATATTTTATGCCTATTGCTATTCATCCTTTTTCTGTTTTGAGAAGCAGAATTTCTGTGTAGAGACAATGTGTTTTGAGAGACTTGGAGGGAGTCTCGCAGATGTGCATGAGCTCCCTGTTCTGGATGAGAGATCAAATCTCAGGGATCATTAAAAGCACAGGGGAGGCCACAGTATGTTGGCAAAGTACATGGGCACAGGCCCTTGATAAACTGGTGCAAAGAAGAGCTCCTTTGCTAGGATGGACTAAGCCTGGTGGTGCCTGCATTTCCCTCTCATGTGTCTCTGCTTAGGGATCCTCTGGTTAGTGAGGTTAGGAAATAAATGTACTCTTTACATTTCAGCTGTGGTTTTGAGGTTTTTCTGGCTTCCTGCCTCCATCAACTCACACAGCCACTCATCACTATCTCTACTTGGACATTGAGCTGTCGACCACAGTTCTTTGAAAGTGTCTATCCAGTCAGTTCCTTATCCACCAGTTGGTCAATTCATCAAATGTACATTCACATTTCTCCAGTTTAGAGAAAAGGATATCATGTGGGACAGTGTCAAATTCTTCATGTAAGTCCAGGTGGATGACATCCATTGCTTTTCCCTTATCCACCAAATCCACAACCCCATCATAGAAGGCCACAAAATTCATTAGTAACAATTTACAGTTAGAGAAGTCATGTTGGCTGTCACCAGTCATCTCGTGATTTTCCATGTGCCTTAGCATAGTTTCAAGGACAGTCTACTCCACAAACTTGCTGGGCATGGAGGTGAGACTGACCCACATGTAGTTCCCACGTCTTCCTTTCCTAATGTAGACAGAAAAAATCTTAAAATGGCTGCTAGCTTTGGATGTTAGATTAATCTAAATAATTATTATACTCTGGATACCATACATGGTTACTGGACATATGCAATACAAATGAGGAGACAATGTTGGATTACGATCCATCAAAAATTTGGATTTTAGCGCTTCAAGGAGGTGGATCTATTCCATGATGTCATGGCAAGGCTGTGAGTTAGTATGAGAGCATATTAGATGATTGAGTTTGCTAGTCTTGCATTGCGGACATATGAAAGGGTTGAGGTTGTTGCTGGGAGATTCTCTCTCCTTACTCCTATTAGTAACTGACATACATCCTTATTACTTCCTCAGGTGCAAAAGCCAGGACAGCTTAGTGTGGGGAGGGTAACTGACAGTGCCACGTCATCTTAGATGATTGCCTCTTTTGCTTATGTGGCTCTCAGTTGACTGCCTGCCTTAGACTTCCAAAATATGATTGTCTGTGATAGGAGCTAAAAAATATCCCCATAATATTCAGGTAAGTTATGTCACTTATCATCTCATTTGACCAGCTATTCAAAAGTCACCATATCTCTCAACAGACTTACACTTCTTAACATCAATCTGCCAAATATATACTGGAAACTCAAAAATATATGAAATCCTTGTGATCAAAAAATACAGAGCTCAGTTTATGATCCAACATACATAAAAGACATTGTGATTTTGCAGGATGTACAAATATTTATTCAGCTTCCGAATAGACAAGTTAAACATGGTCTCAGGTAGGAAGAGTTAATGTTATAAAAGGTAGTCAAAGAGACAGGGTATTTTATAAATTCAAGAACTTTGTGCATATGTGGAAAAATTAATGAAGTGTTCTCACTTGAATTTAACAGAGACTTAGTTGAAGAGAATATGTTATGTTCCGTGCATGAGTTGAACATGGTATGAATGATTAAGAGGGAAAGAGAAGTAGCAATTAAATAAGCTATTGAAAATGAGACTGCTAAGACCGGAAGAGCCAAGAGTCTATTTTAATGTTCAGTATAAAAACTTCCAAGATAAGAGAGCAATATCCACAGAACTCTGACAGTAAAAATAATGAGGTATTTATATATTGTGAAGGGAGAATTTTCTATAGAGAAAGTTCTATAGAGAACATGATGAGTATACACGGCTGCACTTTAGGACAAACAGGTAAATGTGACTTGATGTCAGAGTCATGATGGATCCAGGTGCCACAAAGTCTGCTGATGAGAAAAAGAGGAATAAATTTCTTCATCTTCTCCCTTGCTTACAGTGGTATCTTAATCTTGGAATACCTCTTAAATTTAAAGACCATCCCTCCTTTTCTGCTGTGGTTTAGAGCCATGGCAAGTGGGTTCTCACACTGTTTTGGAATTTATTTAATTGTTCAGTAAATGTCTTCCAGGGAATCAAAACAAATTAAGCAAATAAAACACTTTATTTCTCTGTGGATTCTGTTTCGTTCTATGAAGCCATAAACTCATGAGTTGTGTCCTTTCTCTGTTCTATATAGCTTCTTCTCGCAGTGTTTTTACTGACTAGAAATATGACTGTGTGTGTATATTTTTAATGCTTTGCAATAATCCCATAGGATTTGTGAATCAAGGGCTGTAGTGTGTCCGTGATGAGAATTTGTATTTGGATAGGAACATAAGTCTTGCAGTCCCTTGGAATAAGATTTTTAATAGCATTTCTTCATATAGGTTTGTTTATTCAAAGGAAAAAGTTTTAAATTACTTGAAAGACATTTTGAGAAGAAAATCATTAAACAAGATATAGTTTTCTAGAGAAACTGACAATAAGCAGAGGGAAAAAATTGCTGCATTTTAAAAAGCAAGCTAGTGGAGCAGTTACTGAGCTATAAACAGAAGTAGGCTCAAATATATTAGGGTCATAAACAAAGCATATTTTAGAATACTAAATTTAATTTTCAACCACTCAACCAATCACTCAAATGATACCTATTGTGAAGAAAACAAAGTCCTTGTCTTCAAATCTGTGCAAAGTGAAAGATTTCAAAGAACAAATCCCTGTGGATTTGTGTTTCTACAACATTTATTTCGCATTTTCACCATTTACTGGTTTAGAACATTTTCAATACTCCCCAGTTTAAAAAAGGTTCACAAGAGGTTAATAGGACTTCTTGCTAGAAGAACCCATTTAGGAATGGATGAATTCTTACCCATTGTCCTGAAACAGAAGAGTGGCTTGAATGAGAGTGCTACATCATTAAGTCTGTCCTTGTCAAGTCCATTTTATTTATTGTTAAGGCCACTGTCAGATAAATAAGCTTTCACATGACATTGTATTGCATATACCATATATATTGAAAACTATATTTGCAGTGTTTTACATCTCCCAGCTAAGTAAATTGTTAAAGTGCTGTTGATTGCATGCTGAATTTCTTTTCTGTTTGATTGAACTTGGATGGTGATGTCTCAGTTCAGTTTCACAGTAGACTTCTTTAGCTATTATTTTCAATAAGAAACAATAAAAACATTACTCTAAAGAAATATTTTTAAGAACACTTCCTTATAGCTATGCCATAACTTTGAAGAGACAAGCCTAGTCATCTTCCATCTTTGGTGCACCTTTAGGGGTGTGTAGAGTTCCTAGTTTATATGGGCAGCACAAACCTGTTGGAACTTGCAATGGCACAAAATCAGAATTAAGCTGTAATGAAGCAGTGTAGGAGGGACAAAAGTCTCTGAAGAACAAACATGTCTTTTAAGAGTATTGCCTTGCAGCAGCTTCTACTCTAATGTGCTTGCCTTGCAAGTAGGGGTGGGGAGGAATACTTCACCTCTGTGACTTCCCCCAAATCCATAGGATGGCTGAGTTAGGTTGGAAGAAGCACCGCAGATGAGGACAGATGGCAACAAGCTGTGCCTTATCTCCTCAGCGCCACTGGTGCCACTCTGTGGTCTCAGGGCTGGGGAGAGCAGGGGGCAGCTGCTGGGAGATGCTGGGCAGTTCTGCACAGCTGGATGTGTGCTGTGGGGCAGGAGGTGGCACCAAGGACATGCAGCACATCTGAAAATTCTGAGTGCTTTAAAACTTCTGCCATGTGGCTGCTGCTCACATCAGCTTCAAGAAGAGGCATTTTAATACAGGGAGGATGAAAACTTCAGCTTTAACTGGTTTTTAGATGGGCAAAATACCTCTGGGGCAGTCTTTTAAGGGACTCAGGGCTGCTAGGACAGCAACATAGCCAGTTTGAAATTATGGTGAAAGCATAGCAGTAATGAATCTTCTTGGGACCTCGAGGAAGAGAATTGGATTAGAGTTAGTGGGAAATTTTCCGCAGGAAAGGCTTTTTATATCAGAAGATGTTGTTTCAACAAAACTAAATTTTTCCTGAAAAAGCACATGCAGAATCTGACAAGAAATACTATTTAATCAAGGGAAGATTTCTTTAATTGAAAAAAGAGCAGGAGAGAGTTGTAAATGGCTGAGGTTATATCAGGATCAATTCAGCATTTTTTTTTCAGATGGGTTAATCTCCTTGAGTTATGATATGGAATTTTAAGATAAGTAGCTTCAGCCATAGAATGGAGTTGACTAAGAGATGATGGAAGCTATTTCTGTGGGAAATATGTGCCAGCTGATCATCAGACATGCTTATGGACGAAGTAGATAAGACTTTATGTATGAATAGCTGTTTTTCAGTGCTCCATTCTCCACAGGTGTAAAAATTCTTCATGTGTATTATACTATTTTCTAATACTGAACAATAATGTTTTTTTTCCCTGAAGGTATCACTCACTGTGAAATTAAGTAATAATAGTCCTATATTCAATCTTTCATAGCTAACTGCTCTAGTCTTTTCATTTTTGAGCCCCACTACTTTCTTGGAAAGTTGTTATTTATTCTGCCTATAAATGATTTTGTATTTGCCAAAGTAAGCACAAAAGAGTCCAAGTCTGAGCTAAGAAATAAAAATGAAATGAGTATCTCTACCTTTCAGGATATGTCCAAAGACAGTAAATTAGCTAATTGCTAAAAGCTTCTTTCAGAGCTCTGCAGCCTCCAAACTCACAATAAACTCCAAGGCAATTTCAGGTCAAAGAAATAATACTGCAAACATAGCATTTCCATTGTTCTGCTTTAATTTAAGGTTTAAGTTTCATGGACCATTGCATTAAGCTCTTAGAACATCATGAAAAGTTTTCTGAGAACCAGAAGAGAAAAGTACTTTAAGAAGATGATAAACAGTCTTTTGTTGGGATTTACAGCATATACTTTTTCAGAATTTCCGTAATTTTGCAGTTTTTCAGCTACCCAATACAAATGAGACAAAGTACATCAGAACAGCATTGGTTGCAATAACAAAGTCATCATGCTTTTAGGCTAACTTTTCAATAGTATCAGACTTATAAGGTCATGTTGCCTGTCTTTAGTTCACCTCAGTAATTTTTTTATGTTGGCCTGTTTAGACAAATCTGACAAAAACTTAAAGTATAAACCTCTCAGGGTATTAGACAGAAGTCTGAATTTATGGTCCTGCTGATGCTGCAGGTAGATGTTAGCTGTGAGCTGATCAAAGGGAAATCAGCCAGCCAAGAAGTCTATGAATAGCTGTTATTAATTTATCCATAGCTGTGAATCAACCAGCTGCATGGTGGCTTGTGCTTGGTCAAGGTGGTGGGGCAGGATGCAGGACAGGTCCAGGATCTGAAGGATGAAAGGAAAGTAGAATTTTTTGTTCCTTGGGAGAGGTCGTGTGCTACACACACTCAGTGATCACTGGGTTTTGCTATTTCTTCTTAGAAAATAACTTGGGAGGCAAGTGATAGCCACACCTTTCCTTTTTTCCCCTGAAAATTTATAATTTTTCTATTTAAAAATATTTTTAGGACTTTCATCATGTGTTTAATGTCTCTTTGTAATAATTTGGGCTTTGGAGCAAGTGCTGTGTCTTCAATGCTCAGAATCATATTGATTCCACATAAAAAGTCACATCAACATTTTGGAAAGAGAAAAGGAAGCCCTGAAACACTAATAAGTACATCTAATATAAGGTATATCCCAGTACTACAGTTCATGTTCCATTAATTTATTTTGAATGATCCTCACCAATTGTTTTGTAGTTCTGCCTTGATAAATTACTGTAATACTGCTATAAGTCTAGAGAATTTCTGCTGAGTGTTCAAAATACTTTGTGTTTGAGACTTCAAGCCTGAAAAATACAGTTTTTGTTCAGTACTAATTTCATTTCCCTTGATGCAGAGTGAAAAAGCAGAAAACTGGAAGAACTTAGTAACATTGGAGCATAGGGCAGAGAAAACAGCCTATGTAATTCAAATGACTATGATGGGTAAATCTCTTGACTTTGCTTCATCAGTGTTAGAAGATTTTATTTTCTTTTAAAAGAGATGGAATCAAATAGCTTAAGATTTAAATAGACCCACTTTCACTTCCTTATGATTTTCTGTGGATTAAATCGTATTCGGAGCCTGACACTTCTCAGATTAAATTTAAATGAAGACAACCTTCTTTGAAGATAGTGGAATAGTTCCAGTGCAAAATCGGCTCCATTGTGAGGGTAATCAGGCCAGTTAGTGGCAATACGAGAAAGATGACGGCAGTTTTACCCATGGGAAGTAGATATAGATACTTTAGTCTCTGCTGGGTATCTCTCTATGCACTTCAAAGAGTGCAGTCAATAGAATAAATACCTTGGTCACATTCTGAAAACTACACTTACAAAAGGCAGTTATTAGTAGTTTGAGTTTCTAGTGTTCAGAGCATGTGAAGGTGAGATATGCAGCCCTGCATACTAAGATCCAAAGGATGGCAGATAGACATAAGAAGTTTTCTCACTTATTTTAGTGAGAGAAAGAGAATGTAAGATCAGGAAAAAAGCAGTCCTGCTAAGAGTGGAGACAGCTTTCCCTTGGTCTCTGCAGTAACTGTTTGAAAGATGGTTATAATGGTTTTTTAATGTCAGAGGAGTAGTAGTATTGCATTTAAATCGTGTACCTTAACATTAAGGGTTTCAGATGGATTTATCAATATTCCTTGTGTTGTGTGAATAGGGTAATTGTTCTACTTCCTCATCTAAAAAAATCTGTATATTTCCAGTTTGTCACCATTAAAAATTCAATTATCCCTAGAAAAGTATTTGATGTTTTATTTTCTATCAGTTTCTCTTTTCTACCTAGGCTCTGCACACAGTGCAGGAATAGTTTTGGGTGAATGGAAACAGTAGTAATAATTCCATCCTTAAAATGGAATTGTCTAATTCCTACCCCAGTAGCATGTGGTCCAGCTGCAGAAAACCTGGTAAGATGGGGTCTGTCCACGGCAATGTAGAAATTCTCAGAATATCTGTGGTGGAATTAGGTTCCACTTAATAGCTAAGTTACTGGAAGCAGTAAAATTTAGCAGGTTCTGCTGCAGGAAACATGGATGCATAGACAATTACAATCTTCTACCTTGGACGTTCTTCTGGTTGTGCACACATCCGGCACACTTGTTCCCCTGTTGTCAAAAAACTCCATCTTATCTGGTTTCCACTACATCCTTGTCCTTGACAGCCGTACACTGATTGCCTAGTCAGAACTCTACTCGTGGTTACATCTGTGATGTTTGTATATAAATGGCATGAAATTATGTTTAGCAGCAGTGAGAAAATGTTTACAAAGATATTCTTAAAGTATCCTTTTAAGGGAACTAATGTGAAATTGTGAAATGCAAATTTCAAACAAATATGATTCAATGAACCAGAAACAAATTAGCTGCCACTTAAAAATGTCATTAACACATGCAGAAATGCTTTATTTACTAACTTCTTCAGATAGAAAATAATACTAGACTTAAACAAAAACTGACCTTGAATTACACTGTCCAAATGCATGCAGGAAATATTGTCCAATTGTATAAATTCTAGCAGACTTAATATCTTCATGTTTTACACCAAGAAACTGGGAGAAAACAAATTTTCTTCAGTGTCTCAGAGTGGCAGCTTACCCTGGAGAGGGGTGACCACTATGTACACACTACTTTGGAAATGTATTGAAACTAATTGGATGCTCCTTACATGGGAGTGCAATGCCGCCAGTGTAACTATGCCACTTTTTCTTCTTCCTAAAGCAATTGGTCATATTTCCACTGGCTTATTGGTGCTGCAACAATAACTGTCTCCCTCTAAACTGATACTGGTTCTGTTCATCAGACAACATGCCTGGGTAATGCTTCTGTGCTGGTCATGCATACATTTTTGTTCCTCTCCTTCTCTGCCTGCTGTATATTTGTAGGGAGAAATTCCGGTCTTCTTGTATCATTACAATCTGAATTATTATCTGCTCTTTTTTATAGCTCAGTGAAGTGAAGGACTTCAAAAATACGTAAAAGAATGACATAAAAGCTTGAGATTTGAAATTCTGTGTGGCTTCCCAAAGGTCATTTTAAGTCTGATTGAGGTTTGAGGCATATCTATGTAAAACAATAGTAACACATAACCCAAGTATTGCAATATCAAGTATTATAAACCCAGACTTAGAAGTACACAGACTCCCATGTTTGGCTATTCCTTGGAGTTTGCATAAGAGTTCACTTGGGGTATTGAACTCAGTAGGATATTAGCAGCCATGGAAATGATGAAATTCTGTACTAGTTCTTTTTTAAAAAATGCAGAGTAGGTACCAAGGAAAAACTTACTCTGATTTACACTGCATGCTCTATTTTCCTTCTTTGAAGTGTCAGAGAAAAACCATGGAAAAAGTTAAGTGTAGGGATGGAGGCAAATTCAGGACAGAAAAACAAAGCTATTAAATGAGTTTTGAGATGACACAAACAATTTCATCATGGAGAGAGATTAATGGCAGCTTCAAGTCACTTGAATTTGGATTACTTTGCTCTTGTATATGTCTTAAATCAAGTAGAACATTTAGTAAACAACTTCAAGCATTTCTTTATGAGCATCAGAACTTGTAAACTTATGTCAATTAATAAATGCAATTATTTGGAACAGAAACTAAGGTCTGCTTCTGCTGAAGTCATTTGCAGAACCCCAGACTGACTCTAATGTTCAGGATGGGGGACCTGCTCTGTGCAGTAGACATCATCTAGCACATCCATGTAGTTGAAACACAGCTTCTTCAGAAAGAGTAGCATGTACAAAAGCTGGAATTATAGAATAAGGAAGGTGCTTCTTTAGGTTACCTTATCCAATCCCTGCTCAAATCAGGGATGGCCTAAGGCACTTGCCTATGACCTTGTCCAGTCAAGTTTTGAATACCTTCAAGGAGGAATATTAATCAGCTGTTCTTGTGGCTGACCACCTTCATTGTGATTTTTTTCCCAATACCTGTGTCTATCACCCATCACCTTATTGCTGTGTACCATGAAAGACAGTCTGACTCCATTGTCCCACTGCCTTGTTAGGCAGCATCTCCAGCTAGATCACCATTTGCCTTCTCCTGTAAACTGAATAAACCTGGCTGTCAATTTCACTCTGCACGCCATGAACTTCAGCCCACTGTCCATTTGGCTGGCTTCTGCTGAGCTCATTTCACTGTCACATTTCTGTATCCCTTCTAAGTTTCTGTTATGCACCAAGGGTGAGGGATGTTGCTTTTTTTTTTTTTTTTTCTGGGTATGCCTGCAGCTTGCTTTCACTGAAGGTAAGGAGCAGGAGAGAAATTAACAGAGTAAGGTAGCTAAATCATCTCTTCTGCGTTTCTGTATAGTGCAAGAATTTTGCAGTAAGAGAAGTCATACATCTGTAATATAGGTGTTTTTTACAAATTCAGATCAAACTGTCTTAAAACTGAGTTGCAATAATTTGTCTGAATGACTGAGGACAAATGAGATTGCTAGGAAGCCAAATGTTTATCCAGGGAGTTCAGATGGAGGAATGGATTCAGATCCAGCTGTGTAAAACTACAAAATACTTATCCAAGACACTTACATAATCATAATTCTGCCCTACTTCATTTGGAAAGAAAAATCAAGTATATTGGTTAAACTACTTTAACCAGAGTTCACAAACACTAAAATGTCACAGACAGATGTATAAGGTTTTATGTTATGTCAGAACACAAAAACGTTAAGTTTCCATTCTAAGTAAAACTTCCTTTTAATAGATAAAATTATTCCAAATCTTCACACACCAGTTTTGTGTGATGTTTCAGCGGTTTATAGCTGGAGGTACATGCAGCCATGTTGTGAATACTGAACTTTGCCTCCTATGACACTCTCAAAGCCAAAAGACACATGGCAAAGGCCATCAGGAAACTCTTCATACAGTTTTGCAAAATAGTTTCGTTGTCTTAACCTGCCAAAACCTCAGAAGTAAACTTCAACTTCTTCATCACTCCCTTAATACATGCAAAATGCTTCAAAAAATCAAAACCTCTTAATTAATAGGAAATGCTTCTCTTTCATTAAAGTAGTATTTTTTTATCAAGGAAAAGAGAAATAGTGCTTATAAACCCACATTCTACAAATTGGGCTTATAGCTGGCTGCTGTATTGCACCTCACATCACCGATATAGACTAACAACCTTCATTTTAATATATATTTTGTGGGTTGCGTGAAATCTTTGAAGTGATTGAAACTTATATTGAACTGATTAAATATTTCCCCCTTTCTCCCTACATGGTTTGCAAAAGATTAATGTGTATATTAACAAAATTCTTCTGGAAATTCAGAAAGGTAAAAAGCAAAGCCTGCAGGCAGAGAGATAAGCAATCAAACAAAAAATACAAATTAAACAAAGGACCCTTCATGTTTTATAAACTGCCCTATTATTGCATCTGTAAATACATTATTTTCTTTTCTCCCCTCTGGCAGTCTTGTATCTCTTCCAATTATTAACATTAGAGAATATATGAAAATTGTAATCTGAGGGTAATTAAAACCAAGTCTTAAAATTCTGAACTGCTGAAACAAGATATTTCAGAGCCTATTATGGGACAGAACAGTTAAAATTAATATTTTTAAATCAGCTTGATGATACAGCTAAGTAGATATTGGTAAAAGTTTCAGAAGTTCTGGATACAAAAAGATACTTGAGTACTGTGATGCACATGCCTTCACAGGACCTACCCTGAGACTCATACGCACATGCCAAGGGCCAGGTGCCTAAATAGGCCAACAGCTTGTGCCGTGCAGTGGGAGCTTGCCGCAGTTCTGCTGTACCTGAGTTTCAGTACGGAGGAAATGCATTTGGACAGGACTGTCTGGATCATCCCCAGATCCTTTAGTGCACACCAAAGTGATATTACCCTTGGCAGGTAAGAGATTCGTTGTAACCAAGCAAAGCTGTCAGTTTAAGGTCTGCGCACTGCGTGGTACTCTGAGTTCCACGCGCATTTACTGCATTAGGGAAGAGCATCAGGACAGGTGGGGTAGGCAGAGGTGGTGGTTTGCCTGCCTTTTGGTAAGTCTGAACCATCATGCAGTTGGGAACACAAGATTCAAGGGGCAGTATAAGAAGACATGCGTGAGGGAGCATGCCTTTGCTTTAGTGTTAGAGTGCATAATGGGGAAATGGCTGGAGCCACTCCTCAGTCCTTGCTCCAAAGGACACTTTATACATTTTTAAACCATGCAGTTACTGAACAAAATCCCCATATACTCATGAGAACAAAGTGTGGTAACCATACCATTCTTTTGGAGGCAGTGGGAGTACTCTAGCCTTACTTGTCAGGTTACAAATCTCTAATATCTGGAAAGCTCAGGTGTTCTGCTCTCTAGAGGAAAATTCTGGGCTAGAATATCAGGTTGGCAGCACTTTTTTTGTCTTACATCCATGTATTTAATAAGAAAAGGTGAAACTTAACAATTCTATAGGGCTGGGGAACCTAGTTTGTGAATCCCAAACAAGCCTGCATGTGAAAGAGGGAGCACATCTGTCAGCAGATAGGAAACAAAAGGTTTGGACCATAAACATTAACAAAACTGAAAGTATTCAAAATCTTCCTAAGGTATGATACCAGTAGTTTGCATTTTTCACTTAGTTGCTTCCATACCAGTGAATTTTCACTCAGTACTTTATACATTGAGGATTTTTTAGTTACAAACAATGCTGCTGCATTCTTTCATCCTTAGGAATATGAAGAATAATGTAAGGAATACTATTCTCCAAGTGTGAAAGAGTGTTGTGGAAATAACCAGTGTTACCAGAACTCTTTTCTTCTAAATGATGAATATTTAAGTGTCATCTGGGATTGTTCCAGCTATGACACACAACCAAATGTTATTCCTTTCCATGTATGGCAAGAACAGTAGAGCTAAGAAGCAGGGAAAGATAACCAAGAGCATTTGGCTGTTCAGAGAGTTTCTAACACCAGACTGAAAATACAGCTAACTCCCCAGATGTCATGGTTATATCTCCATTCTGACAGTTCTGGTTGGTTTCAGCAAGACCTGGAAGCTGACACCATTGATGTGGGTGAAACAGTGCTATATTCTGACCATGTAAGTAAAAGAATTTCAAGTTAAAGTAAGACGAGTGAGAAAAGCACCATTAACATCAGAATGATTCATATCAGTTGTAACTTATCTTCACAATGGTTTTCACTCATTTTTATCACATGCCACGATTGTGCTTATTTTACAAAGTCAACCACTCCTTCATGTTTGTATTTTTTCTAAGCTACTAATCAGTGTTTTGTATTGCAAGGAGTCTGATCATTTCAGGGCTTCATTTATTCATTTATTTTTAGGAGCATTTATATGGGCACATCTTGATGATAATGAAGAAACTTACTCAATCCCTGTAGAGCATTGAAAGGATGTTTTTTCCATCTACAAAAGTCTGTCAAAATGCAGAAAATTTTTGACTGTTCAGGATGCTGATGGCCAGTGCACCACTCCTGACCACTATTCTCTTCCTTCTTAGCATTCTTCTGTCCCTCACCGATCTTCCATAGATACTACTGATTTTTACTTGTCCTGTCCTGTTTCAGACTATGAGTTTTTAACAATGGGAAACATGTCACTTCTATTTGTTCTGTCTTGATTTATCTTGTTTGATTATTTAAATATCTTATTATCACATGTGAAGGTTGCAAAGAAATTTTCTGTTTCTTTCATCTCCTCTTTTGTCTCATTCTGATTAATGTTTCAATTCCTGCCTCTCATTGTCTAGCAATGGCTATGATTCCTCCTCCTCTCATGAAAGAGAATATGAAACTGCTCTACTAATGCTAGAGAAGGAGGAGAAAATTCTGTATAAATTGAAATGTAAAAAAGCTGGCATTAAAAATGTACCACACTGCAATGTCCCTTCAGTCATGCATCATGGCATTTCAGTTTGCAGTAGCTCAGAATGTTTGGATGAGATAAAGTGAGCTGAAATGGTGAAAATGAATAGTTCCATCTTGACTGCAGTGAAATTCCGATGACAATCATCTTATAGTCTTCCTCAGCAACATGGCTAATAAATTTTTATGCTTTCTGAATACAATAGTTTTTATACAAAATAAAAATTGCGAGAAACAAAGGTAACACTCTTAGGTTTCCTTTTGTTCTTTCTTTTCTTTCTTTCTTTCTTTTTTTTTTTTTTTTGTTTTGTTAAAAAGGAACATTTAGAAATGTTGAAGAAAATTGATGGAAATCATGAAGTCAATGTCAATGTTCTAGGGATTCTTCTGCAGTTAATTAAAACCGTTTTACTTTTCAATCTCTTAAATGAAGACATTTGTATAAGGATTTAATGTACATTAAAGATGAGAATTCAATTTACACCCTTGATGTGTTTGCCTTACTACTTTGAGTATTTAACATTCAGTCTGTAAAACAGAAGCAAGTGACTACCAATAGCAGGATATCTAGCATAAAACTTTATTTTTAAAATTAGGAATAACACTTACTGGGAAATTATTTGACATAGAGTTAAGGAGAAAATTCTTGTGAGCTTCAGATTTGACTGGGATCATAGAGGAATACAAATGAATTTGTCCTTAAACCCAAACTTGTCAGATGTAGGACATTGGTCATAGCATTTATTATATATTAATTAAATAGATATTTTTCAGTAGTAAAGAATATTCGTATGGGACCATACCAAAAGGGTATTTAACTCAATATCCTGTCACTGAGAATAACCAGAAGAAGATGCCTAGGAAAACTTGTATGAGGAATGAAAGCAAAAATAACATCAATATTTACCCTGATGGTGTCTCAGATTCTAAACTTCTTTAGATCAAGCCAAATGTAATTCCTGTACAATTACTGACCCTTGGTGGTTTTTCCTTCATGAATCTGTCCAGTCTTTCATTGAAACTATTTAATTTGTGCAAATGTTTAAAAGGATGCTTTCCTTAATTTAGATTCTAAAACGAAATAAATATAAAACAATTGAAGAGGTGAAAGTTTTCATAAACATAGAAAGAGCAGAAATATAAAAACTCAATATAAGGATCTTTTTCTCTTTCATTTCAGATTACCTTCCAACAAAATCTCGAGTACATGGTTCTTTGGATTTATTGGAATCTGTGAAAATCGGAAACTAAGGAATAATTTTGGTGTTTATATCATACTGGAGAATTAGGAGAGACTTGGTAATGTTTCCTTTGTTCAGGGTCTCTTGGCATTGGTATTAAACAAAATCCAAGCCAGATATTTTTTAAAGACAGCTTTAAAATTATGATTTTAACTTGCAACCAGTTTGAATCAGAAAGTTTCTAACATATGGCAGAGAAAGAATATGAAACCATATGTACCCAGCACTGGGACTGTGTTCCTGAGAAAACAGTTTGCTATTTTTATGTCGGCCAGCAGGTGTCAATACCCCAAAGAGAAGAAGCTGCCCAGCAGCCAGATACAGTTAGAAAGAGGCTGGAACAGCGAGTATAAGTATTTTGGATGTCTCACTATGAAAGCTGTCTTCATGAAGTGCTTTGTCACCACCAGGAAGGAAGCCATCTTCTGAGGGGAAAGAGGAGAGGGAAACTAAGCAACTCCTTCATTCCCTTAGGTACCTCTTAGTTTCTTTTCCTACTGATCCTAATATTAGTATTTTTATTCTTCATCCCCAGAACTGCAAAACTTTGTGGTCTCTAAATTCAGTCTTCAAGCCCTTCTGTGCTCCCTATCCATTCAGGTCAAATTCAGAGCCAAACAGTGGAAAAGTGTCTAAAAGTGGGATACTTTGCTGTTTTGACCAGTACAATGGACTTTGCAATCAAAGCTGTTGAAGTGCTATTGCATCCTACCTATTTTTCTCCTAAAAGTGCTGTTCCAATCCATACTATTGGATGTTTTTCTGTGATACCTGATAGCTGCCAACATCAAAAAAATCTTAAATGAAATTTATTTTCAAGAAAAATTTCAGCATTTAAGCAAGTACTCTCTTTTTTTTTACCCATTTTAACCTTTCTGAAATAGAATCTTGTAATGTTTTGTGTAGTTACAACATATTCTCCTAGGTTTGGCTTTGAAATATTTTCAATTGGTAGTAAAAACATCCTTCTTTCCGTATTAGATTAGGAATAATGAGCACAGACTGGGTAGCTTTTAGGAAAAATATGTGATTCCTTGACATATTTCAGACTTTTTTTCCTGATTTCCATAGCAGTAGTGCCTACAAGATTTATTCTTATGCTTTAAACACTGCATAACCCTAATAATGAAATGGTCATATCCATTACATTGTTTCACTATTTTTAAAATTTTTTACATAGCTTATTGAGGTAGAACATTTTGCTTTGGAGTTTTTCTGATCTCTGAAAACAAGCAGAAGTTGTCAAAAGTTGACACAATTTAGGTAAATATAAAATTTATCATATTTATCATATTACTTTCATAGTACTTTCATGAAGAAATTCTGCCTGAAATTAAATGTTTTGAGCTATTGAAATCCTGGCCTTAACTTTCTACCAGCTGCTATTTTACAGTGATCTGGTAAGAGTCAGGAATTTACATAGTCCATTTTTAATTTAATCAAATATTCTCAGTCAGCATCACATGTTAGATGCTATTTTCATCAGAAAGAACTTAAAAACAACAACCTAAAAGATTAAAAATCTCTGCCTCTTGAAGATAATAATCTTAGTGAATTTTAACAGATTGCTTTAGCAGATGGAGATGTGGTGTTCGTAATAGTAAATTACACTAACATGCCTCAGACAGAGATGTC
This sequence comes from Dasyornis broadbenti, assembly GCA_013397935.1. Taxonomy (NCBI): domain Eukaryota; kingdom Metazoa; phylum Chordata; class Aves; order Passeriformes; family Dasyornithidae; genus Dasyornis; species Dasyornis broadbenti. Next base: position 1,210,538 of record VZRN01002817.1, read on the forward strand.
ACATTTACCACAGTAATTTACATTAACATGATTCGAGACAGATTTGATTCCCCCAAAAGAATTATAAATAACATTTTCTCAATTCATACTGTATTGTCACTTCTTCAGATAATTGTCAGACTGGTGTGGGACATGTTCTTATCAATGGATGCCATGATGAACAGGACAGAAATACTGTTTTGCTGTAGCCATCTATAAACTCACTACATGATATACATGATCCTGCATAGTACCAAACCAACACCATGTACCAAGACAAAAAGAAAATGAATCCCATTTCTTGGTACAGAGTTACTCTTGACTCAATGACTCACAATAATTTGACTTCTGGATAAGATATCTGCTCTTTTGCATGTCTATACAGCTTTCTACCACTGCTTTCAGGAGATCTTACCTTAAAAGTTTGATGAAAGACATTTTGAAAAGAAATCTAACCATCTCTACTGTGTGTTGGCATCTTCAGGCAGAAGGCTGTGTGGGTGCAACTTAGCTGTCCTCCAGTATTGTGCAGGGGATCTGGGCAATGTTTATAATGACAACTGCCCTCCTGAAAGTATGTCTACATCTCTGTGGACCATCTGAAATCATTAATTGTCCCAAGATCCTTCATCTAGTCCTAAAACCAGGACAGAATGTGCAAAATCTATAAGCAACAAACAGGCCTGAAAAAGCTGCACTGGGAGAAAACAAAGCAGCTGTCTGGAGCTTTACATAGCTGCTTTCAAGATCTGGTCCTCAAATTACTGGATTTCTGAGTAACACCAGCAAGAGACACCACAGTTCCTGCTATGGAGCTTCAAAGGCATTCTTTTGGTCAGAGGCTTAGAGGACAGCCTTGGAGAAAATATTTGAGGAATATTTCAGGAGAGTGACTTGAGGTTGTGGTGAGAACATTTCAAATTATTCTCTCTGTGACTTCTCTCAAAATAGATCTTAGCAATGACCAGAAATCTTTGGGAGATGTTTCTTTAGACTATAAATCCTTGAAGTCCTAAATCCAAACCTGCTTAGAGAAACTAAAATGCTCATATTTCCTCAACTAGGCAATTCTATATAAATTAAAAATTTATGTACCGTATCTCTGTATATATTTTAGAAAAGCGGTTGCTGTGCATTGACAGATACTCAATGATATAGTAGGCTGATTGGAAAGAAGGAGTGTTTTAATGCAGGACTTTGTGAAAGTCCTAAAGCCTCTCCAAAACACTGCCAAAATTATCTGTGTGGTGTCACACAGTGAGATTTATCTATTTTGTTTTGGGGTTTTTTTGTTGTTGTTTTTTTTTTGTTTGTTTTTTGGTTTTTTTTGTTCATTCATGTTTGAACTCTTAAATTTGGAAATTATGGTGCTACACAGTTGTAAATCAGAATAGGTTAGGTTATGACTGCTTTTTAATTATACAATGTAGTGTTGAGTTGTGACTAGTTTTGTCTTGATTCAGGTTTGTAGTGTCTGTAAAGGACACTGCAGTTTGCGGCTTCCCCAGCTCAATTATAAACAAAGTATGGAATAAGATGGCATTGCAATCCAAGCCTTCTCCCAAAATGATATGCATTCACCTTAAAGAAGTAACTGCTGATTCTGTCTGGTTCACAGAGCTCCTTTTGACACTAGGCAAGCCACTAAAGCCAGGCTTATTTTTTCATATTTTGTTCCACAAATGTCTCGTACTTTGTCTCCTAGGGCCTGACTGAAGGCCTTGAATTGTAGTTTGCAGATGCTCATCACCCTCTGAGACCTGCACAGTGTGTGGGGAAGTGCTCAGTGAGACCCCCAAGAGAGGAATCAAGTATTTAGGACCTCAAACCAAGTACACAGAATTGGTGAAATTTGTCTGGGATATCTCGCTGTCTTTTCTATTTGTTAAATGGGGATTATCCTTGCTCATCATCACTCAGGGACAGTTTAAGGGAAAAAGGTATCAGTTGTCAAGACACCTTTTAGAGGGAAGAGCATCATGGGATGGGTAGAAGAATTTAATTATCCCCTTCAGAGAAGAGTTTTAAGGTTACTTTATGATCCAATTACTGAGAGATGCCTCTAGATGAGTTTATGTGCAAGTGAGACTGTATGCCGAGGTCATGTAGTGGGTTGACCCTGGCTGGCTGCATGGCATCCAACAAAGCTGTTTTCTTACTCTCCTCCACATCTGAAAAGGGGAGAGAAAATAGATCAAAGAGTTAATGCGATGGGACAAGGACCAGGAGAGATCACTCACCAAATACCAGCACAGGTAAAACAAGCTGGAATTAGAGATATTAATTGAATTTATTACTAATAAAATCAGAGAAGGATAATGAGAAGTAAAATAAGACCTTAAAATTCCCACCTCTCCCTCACCCCTCCTTCCTTCTCAACTCTACCTCCACCCCCTCAGCAGCGCACGGACACAGAGAATGGACGTTCTGGTCAGTTCACCACATGTTTTTCTGCTATTACTCAGGGGGAGAGTCCTTGCCCTGCTCCCATGGTGCGGTCCCTCCCACAGGAGATAGCTCTCCATGAACTTCTCCAGTGTGAGTCCATCCCAAAGGCACCAGTTCCCCCCAAACTGCTGCATGGGGCTTGGTTACTGACTGGGGTTAAACCACATGTTTGGACAATAGTGCTGCCTTTATCTTATCTCATGTTCCTGGCAGGTGGCTTAATTTACAGTCAGTGTTCTGGGAATCCACAAAGGCATATTCAGGGACAGGAGTGAGTGCGTGTGGGCAGGGGGGCTTTGGTGGTCACAGATGCCATCAGTCCCATAACTTGGGGTGATACCAGTGATATGAATATGAGCAATTGCTGTTCCACCCAGTCTGCCACAGGGGGAACTCTTATCTAGAGCCAGTGCCACCCTGCTGCTCCATTCTGCAAAGTTCTTCTGTGGTTTTAACAGTGTTTGTGACAGGCAACTTTAAGTCCTTACAGTTATTTAATTAGAAGTTACTAGAAAAAAATTACAGTTATGGTGAAAAAAGACATGATATATATGCTCTTTCAGTTAGTAGTCTCCTTTTAGGAATGAATGAGACAGATGTCCTGAGGACCAAGGGGTCTTATCAACATACACAGGGAAGCCTATCAAGATTTTATGAGCAGTCTTAATTCTATCATCTCCTTATTTTAGAGTGTTTTAATGTACTTTTTTATTCTCAATTTTCCTTATGAAGGGAGGTAGTTTGCTATTTACAAGCCATTTAATGGACTATTTAAAAGAAATGGAATAGCAGTGAATGTTTGCCAGCCTAATTTCACATCAATTTAGCATGATCAGGATATGTTCTTTGTTCAGTAGTGCAGTTCTGACTGCATCATCCAAGGAGATTTAGGTCACTTGATTCTGACATTAGATCTAATTATCCTTTAGGAATATAGGTCAGCTGCAGCACTGATCTTGTGTTGTAAAGGAAAGGCAGATCGCTCTGGTTTTGGATATGTCACTTTAATACCTTTCTTTTATATATATATATGAAAATAGATTTTAATATTCTTACACACAAAAATCCAAGTCCTTCTAGGCATTTTAGCTGGATAGTCTACTTCCATTAACTTGACTTTTGCAGTCAGGAGTTTTCTGATTGCTCATAAAGCTCAAATGTTGTTCATTGCTGTGTTTTCTGTCTCAGTCCCTGTTTTACCAAAGCTTTCTCAGAGCTTGTAAGAGTTTAGAGCACTCTGGCTCTCACTTTAGTGTGAAAAGCGCCTACACACGACAGTGTGATTGCTGAAGCCAGGTAAGGTATTGCCTACACTGGAAATTTACACTGATTTCAAGGTGGTGCAGTAGGTAAACTAATCCACTCTCTCAACTCAGTTCCTCTTCCCCTACTGCTAGCATATAATAACATGTAAGATAACATGCAAAGACGCGCCCATATTCGGTTCAGTAAAGCATTATACTTACAACAGAAGGATTTCACCAGTAAAATCTCAGCTAGAGAGGGGAGAGTCAAAAATTATCTGAGAAGAATTGATTTGTGTACTAACATCTCACCAAAAATGTCTGCAAAGTGTATACCATCTGATGGAAACTTCACAAATGTCCTTTCTCTGTGCCCTCTTTCCGCTTTCTCTGAGTGGGAAACAAAGTGCAATATCTTTTTCCCCAAAATTTTTTTTTTACTTTTAAACAAACATGAGATTTTCACTCCTCTGGGTCACAAAAAGTCCTGTTTTCTAGGACTAAAAATACTTTCCAAAGATCTCACATGGATTGCAGAAGTCACTACAATGGCATTATGCCAAATCATTATACAAAAAAATTGAAATATGTCATTACAAAGCTTTAAAGAAAAAAAGCACAAAGGAGGATGTGAGTTAAAGAAGTGTTATGTGAAGAGAAGCATGTTGATGTTTATCTCAGAGCTCCATTATGTTACATATATTTTTTACATGTAAACAAACAGAAAGTAGTACAATGAATCTGAAGAGTAATGTTGCTATATTAGAGCCAATAAAAGACAAATATAGAGACAAATGTTACTTTCCTATCTGTTTTGGCTTCAGAAAGAATGAGGTGCAAAGAGCTGGAAGCCTGTGTTAGTCATATGACTATATGCTTGAAAAAAACTTCACAGGAATTGGTGGGGTTTCATGGAAGAATTAGAATCAATCTTCATGTATCACCTTGGAAGACGGTTTGAAAAATGAATACACATACTCAAAGGTAACACTGTAATCTAAGATACCTTTATTAAAACTGACATATCTAACTTCATTTATTTCTCTTGAAGCTGTTTCAGAGCAACAGTTTGTACACTGAGGGGAAATGATGTGTATGATCTGTGATATTGCTCGCATTCATAAGCAACTGAAAGGTTAAAATTGAACAGACTTGGATGGACACAATACAGGCCTGCTACAAAAATGCTGCTCTTACAGAACTGTTACTTAAGGACCAGAGATGGCTGGGAACTGCTGCTCTGCACATCTCATTTGATCTAAACCCAAGCTTTTAAAGAGAACTTAAAGTCTGGCCAGTGAAAAATCTTGGACACTTTTGAAAATGTTACTCTACATTCCTGAATGTAGGAAGTGTGATTAATACACTAGTTAGAATTGCAAAACATGTTTTTCAGTTTGAATCTATTAAACAGATACATACTGAGAAAATAACCTCAATATTCTATTTTTCATGGTTTGTGGAAACAGAAGGGTTGAGCTGAGTTTATTTTTATCAGTATTCTGCACTTGCAGGTGAAGTTTGACAGAATGTCACAACTTACTTTCCATTTAATTTCTAGCAATTGCCAGTCTGCACCCTCTCTTGAATTAACAACCTGGAGACATGAAAATTTCATATTCTGACTCAGTTGTACTCAGATTTCGGTATTCTTTTTTTCTCCCATTCCTTGAAAACTTTACTGTTATGAGTGGCAAATACTATTTTTTATTAATGTTATAAAAATTAAATTCTACATACCTGCTATGAGTGCATCTTTCCTGACACAATCCATAGTCCCCAATGCTGTCATCACTGATGATATTCTTTACCTTATACACAAATTTATATTCAATCTATGAGGTAAAACAATTAAATAAGAGAGACCTGTACAGATTTCCCTGTGTTTCTTTTCAGTTCAGTGCTCCCAGCTCTAGCTGGTGGATCTTCTGCAGTGTGGCAACAAAGCAGTTATTCAGCATATACTTTAGTGTCATATGTTCTGGATACCCTGGTTGGGAGGATAGCAGATAGAATAGAGTCCAAGCTAAATGACATCAGTGGGGTGGATGCAAGTAAATAATGATTGTGTTGAGCAAAGGTATTTATTTTTCTGGTATTGCCATGGTTATTAGCAAAACTCGTGCTGGTTTAAGATTGGGAGCCAGCTGGGCCTACGGTTAAGAATAATTGCTGTTGCTGTTCTGTGCAATGCTTTACAAGTTCCTGCTGGGTTTATAATTAATCCAAAGTGCACTGGAACTATTACATGGCTATGCATGTTGCTTGATCCTTCTCAACATTGATGGAATTTCTTGGATTTGGATGCTGGCATCTGTATTGATTTAGAAATTTGATAAAAGGAAAGTAAAAAGGTGTTGGCTGATTACAGTGGGGTTAGACTTCTCCTCCTTCCTTGTTTTCCTTTGCTCTTCTGGAATAAATTCAGTAATTGAAGGGAGGAAAATACAGGGACATAACACATTCTTATCTAGAATGGCAAAGAGGGAGCTCTTAGTTCAGATCTGAGGTCTCCTTTGACTCCTCTTTCCAGTGCCAGGGTCCTGGTTTAGGACTTGTTCTATACCTTAAAATTACTGAATGATAGTACCAACACTATTATGTTTAAGGATGAAATCACAATATTGAAGACAGTAGGGGGTTGTTTTCCACACTGTCTGACATTGACAGTGATGACTGTGTGGGATTGTTGCAAAATTTAGCACAGAATTTTGTGATCTCCAGATACTTGAATTTCAGCCCCAGGATTAACATGGATTTTTGTCACCTGAATATTGGGGAAAGTCTGGAGAAACATCTGAATTAAAATCTTCAGACCTGTAAAAATTCTTGGGGACAGAATTGAGAAGCCTGCAGAACAACCAGAGTATGCACAGAATCAACTGAAGAAAGAAACAAATCTGGTTTAATACTGGATTTGGTACTTGTTTACACAAGCCTTCAATTCACTGATGTGCCATTTGATACTCTGGCTTCAGATGTGAGACATTTGAGGCAATGTTACTGTTAACCTTAGAGGGGAACCTGGGAAGAAGGTAAATGGATAAGGATAAGCTGAATTCTATCATCGCAGGTGCATCCTCTGAGTGACAGCATCTTGACCATGAGTTACATCTTAGAGCTTAGACATTTCAAACCTAGATGTTTAAATATTAGATTACTATATCAGCTCCTTCTGTTGGAAGTAAAGAAAAAAGTGTATTTACAGGCCAGTTCAACTCTTAAAACAGGTCAGATGACTTTGTATGCATACCAGCCTCAGTGTATGAAGTAAGATGAATCTCATCATCTCTTTCATTTAATATACAAAACTTTATCTTCCTCGAAAAGAAATCAGCATGGAAAGACATTAAGACTTCTGTTGTGCCTTCACAAACGAAGAAGTTATGAATTTCCTGTACTTACAGACTTTGTTCTGTTATAAAAATAGGAAGTTATACTTTGAGGGATTGTTCTTTCGGTAAGGACTGTTCTAAGGTCTCAGGCAACTGTTTTAAACTGGCCAGCTATACAAATAATTTGCATACCATTTCTGAGTTCAGTGGAAAATGAGATGACAAATCTGAGGATGGATGAGAAATTTGAGGAAGGACAGGTTTTATGATTAAAGTTATATTGACATTTTGTGAGAAACTTCTGGAGGTCTTGAAAGAACAAGAGGTCTTACTGCAGCACTCTAGATATCCCTCTTAATACTGCTTATGAGGAATTTTTACTCTGGCGGGGATTTAAAGAGCCTACAGTCAAACAGGAGTGTGGGAATACCGGAGAGCTCACCTTATCTTTGCTGCTGATTCAGCATGTGTTCTCTAGTGTATCATCGAAATGATTGCCTTTCTTCATGACAAAATGTTGGAGGTTGGGGAATTGTTTCCATTCTGTTGCTAGGGAACCTTAACTACTGGGTACTTAAGAGACAAAAAATGTGGCCGGGTGTAGTGAGGGAAGGAAAAGCACCTGGCAATGTCACTTACTCTCCGGACATGGGATGGGACGGTTTTGCCTTTCGCTGGGACTGCAGAAGCCCAGCTCCACTCTGCTTCTTTTTCTTCCTTGCTGGGTGAGCATTTGTTTGCAAAAAGCACGAGATCCCGATCCTCTTCCCCCCTCCCAGAGTGCGCATCTCCCTGACTGTGTACAGCAGCTGCTACGGGGGAGCCCGGCTGTCGCTGACCCACATTCCCTGCCTGCCGGGACGCACTGCAGCTTCTGCCACCACTGCAGAGTTTCTGCTACCTTTTGTTTGCCGGCCCGAGTGAACCAGCTCTGCCGTCCAGCTTGCTGCTCCGAGGCTTCCCACTGTGGCTCATTTCATCATCCAGCTGCCCTGCCATCCAGTCCATCCACCATTATTTGCGTCAGGAGGGGACCTGCGCTCACGCCACAGCGCCCCCTGCAGGCGTGGGAGTCACCGCCCCTGCCCTGCCTGGCTGGGAGCCCCACAGCGCCCCCTGCTGGCCGTGACCGTAACTGCACCAAAGGGCAGGGGTGGTGTCTGGCAGCCCAGAGAAAGCTGCCACCGGGGTTCTGGTTTGTTTGTTTGGTATTGCCACTATTGTTGTTGCTTGCTTTCCTTGTTATAGATACTAGTAAAGAACTGTTATTCCTTTTTCCCATATCTTTGCCTGAGAGCCCTTGATTTCAAAGTTATAACAATTCGGAGGGAAGGGAGGTCATAGTCTCTATTCTATGAGAATAGTTCCCATCTTCTTTAGACACCTGTCTTTCAAACCAAGACACAAAAGAAAGATACTTCTGTTCTACAACAGATTAGAAGAAGCTTCTGGGCTCTGGTACCTGCTTGATAAGATATCAACATGAAAGAGTAGGAGTCATAACACTCATTAATGAACCTCAAATATGGTGGAGATTGTGTAGTGAATAAAACCTGGAATTCTGTGTATTAATTAAAAATATTTTGTTTACAATAAATATTTGTTGAATATAATAATCATGAAGATCTCTGGGTTTTTTGTGTTATCTTACTTCATGTTTGTTGTAGACTGCCCATGAACAAGCTTGGATTTGCAAAGACAGGGAAGTTCTGGAATTGTCTCTGATCACAGCATTGGAGCAAAGAGATGAGCTGCTTTGCAGATGGTGCTACATACACTAGTGAGAGACTGATCGGTGTCTGGACTCAGGGAGCTGGACTCGGTGATGTAAAACATTCAACCAGGAAACCAGATTTACCATCCAGGAGGTTGTAAAAAAGCAAATACAGTTTCTACAATGATATGATTATTATGCCTTACACTACAAAATAAAATGTCACCATTCAGATCTTGTTTAAAATTCTCCAAGTAGACTTTCTGTAGATGCTACAATCTGCCTGGTATAGCATAGCAGAGACTCTAACCCTCTAGTCCTAATTGCTGGTGTAATCCTATTGAATTTAATTATAGTGTTCTGGTGCCTTTGTCAAGTGAACACTTTATAAGTGAATTAACCTGGTTACTGTCTTGGTTAAGTCTCTGTTACAACGCAGCAGTATTTGCTTCTTCAGCCACAGACAGTGATAAAGTTTGCTCTTTAGTAGAAATAATTCAATTCTGGTTTAAATAAGGGGCTGTAAAAGCAATTGAGTTGAAGCTGTTACTTCTATACAGAAGTTGTGGTTTGGATGTGATCTCATATCTAAGACCTTGTCACAGAGTATCTCACTAGGAAGGCTCTTTATTTCTGACAGATTTTAAATTAGACTGCTTTTTGCCCAGCTATCTTGTCTGGCTTCTGATATTTTTCTTAGAGTTAAAGCACTTCTTGCAGAGTACATAATTTATATAAAACTTGTTCTAATGTCTAAAGCTTGTAATGACATATGGAATAACAAAAAAGGCAGAACTTGCCTTCAAGTCAATATGCTTCCATCATTCAGTCTTCGGTTTTGAAAAGACCTCTTATCACAGCATTTGAACAGCACTGTATGAAACCAGACTAATGCTCCAACATGTTTTGTGTGTTGAGCTACTTCATGCTGAAAGCCAATTGTGAATGGTACTTTTGAGATATTTATTTGTGGAAACATATTTGTTATACATAAAAGAAGAAAACCCCACAACAGTGGCCTCATTGTTATTTCATTCTTGCTGATGGAAACCAATAAATGAACAGGAATTCTCTGAGACCATAGAAATGTCCAAGCATAGAAACCTGTAGATTCAAGGTAATTGCACAAGCCCCACACTATATTTCTTTTTTTTGGCTGTCAACTGAAATTTAATGGGAAGATCTCATATAAAGCAGTGGAGTATATCAATCAATAAAACCAGATCTATCCCAAATATCCTTTGTTTGAATTCTCCTTGTGCTGCTCTGATTTTCAAGGAAGTTTCTCTACGCACGAGGTCAGAGACAGCCAAATAGTGATTTTTAGTATCAGGGTATTTTTGTTTCATTTTTGTTGTGCTTCTGAAGGAAATTGCATGTGCTTCAAAACTGTATTTCAAATTCCGTCCTGGAAATATCAAATTGAACTTCCCATTGTATATAGAATCTACATATAGAGAATCTAGCAACATCCTGTATCCCTAAATTTCAAAACTAATGCTGCTTCCCTGCTCAATGTGAGCCTATTACACAGACCTTTTTTGTTGTCAAGACCCTTTGCATTTCACAGGTGAGATATAACACTGAGAAAAACAAAAAGAGGGGATGTGTGTGTATGTTTAAAATTGTCATTACCTCAGCTGTTCACCAGGTTACTAATACTGAATAAAGTCACTCCTTAATGGAAGTCTGACCCTGGTTTATGTGAGTATAACTCACATAGTCTCAGCTCCAGTGCAAATTTCTAATATTTTCTGAGAGTGCCATGGTTGGATAATAACATTTCATAGAATTTCAGAGAATTTCATAGAATATTCATCAATCAATGATACATTATTTCTTATCTCCATTCACTACATCTAGATAATTTAAATTCTCTGCCTTTTTTGCCTCTACATGTTTCAAATTTTTTTTCCACATTATCACTCTATACTCTGACTTTAAAATCTCAATGACATAATAACAATGGAGAGTAGTTTCATTATCAGTTTGGAGACACTGAGGCAAGGTTTGGCCATACATTAAAAAATAAGGGGTTCTATGTCTTCGTTTGGAAGACAGGCGTTTGCTAAGGCAGGTGGAAAACTGCCTTACAGGATATGACCCTCCCTCCGAATTGTTGTAAGGTCGAAATCAAAGGCTCTCAGGCAGAGATATGGGAAAAGGAATAACAGTTTTTACTCGTATCTATAACGAGGGAACAAGCAACAATGACAGTAGCAACAACAAATAAACCAACCAGATACCCGGTGGCAGCTTTCTCTAAGCAGCCAGACACCGCCCCTCCCCTTTGGTACAGTTACGGTCACGGCTGGCAGGGGTGCTGTGACGTGAGCTCAGGTCCTCGGTGATGGCAGACGGAGCAGAGGGCGAGGCGGCCGCACGGCGAGCAGAGCTGCAGCAGGGAATCCCAGGGCAGCAAACCGGGAGGCAGAGCCCGTCCACTCGAGCCGGCGAACAAAAGGGTAGCAGAGACTTCAGCAAGGAAGGAAAAATCCAGCAGCGCTGAGCTCCCGCGGCAGCAGCGAAGGGAAAAGAAGAAAACAGCAGCTGTCTCCTCCAAGTCCCAGGGACAAGTGTGTCTCTGCCCACGGCCAGCCACCTTTTTCTTCTCTCGCCACACCTGGCTATTGTTTTTAGCCTCTTAAGTGCGTCTTTGTCCCTTAGGTACTCAGTCGTTATCTCTTAGGTACCCAATCGTTGTCTCTTAAGTACCGTCATTAAGGCTCGTTAAAGTCTCTCTAGCCACAGGATGGAAAAATTCCCAACCTCCAACATTCTAACACCTAGTTATTTTAGGTGGTATTGAGTATGTGATAGAAAGGTTCATGAAGAAAAAAAAAATAAATATTCTTCCCAAATTCCAACAGCTTAACAAAGCAGTAAAGTATTCACAATGAATAATTTATAAGTTGAAATAACTAAAATTTTAAGATGTGAAATAAAATTTTGTGCCCCAAGTATTTGTCATTATGCTTAAACTACAGGATTACCATATGCCTAAAAACATGATATTTATTACAGAGCTTTTTCAAGAAGAAATGTTTTTTCAAGAAGAAATGTATTTCTCAACATATCTTTCATCTACATGAGGACATTTGACTGTTCATTCTTTTACAAAGTAGTGAGGCTGAGATGTAACTCAGTTTATTTTTGCAGATTTTAAAATAGCTTCTCTATTTAAGATAAACTATTAGACTTTTAAAGAAGCACCTTCAGAAATCTCTTGAGTGAGACTTTGTGCCTTAGTGCTTTTTCTGATAGAAAAATTTCCTTTGTGCATTGTTTTTATAATGTTGGAAAAGTTTCTAAGGGAACATAAAACATTAAAAGTCGTTTGCCATGAAACACTTAAATTTTGCTCTTAAAATAATGCTTAAACAGCTTCACCCCACCATTGGAAATTATTCCTGTATGTTATACCCCACAGCTATCTTTGAAGAATAAACCCAGGAAAACAATCCTTAATTATAAATTCATCCTTCTTTCTAATCAAGCACATCTATAAAAATTCACTGTAGACTGGCACGCTACTTTCCATAATTTATAAATGCCCTCTTGGTCTCTACTGCTGTGCACAACAGAGTGGCAACAAATTTGAAGATATGAATTCCATTTTTGTAGGAAAACATGTTTGTCAAGTTTTCTATTTTGTCAAGATCAAATTTTGATTTTCATTTTTAGTTACTGGCTCAGAGTACCATTATGAGAAGGGAATCTTTTCAAATTGGATCTAATTAGCCCAATAAAAACATTTAAAAATATTATAGAAGCAAAATTGCAATGTATTTAAGCAGTAATTATTTTGTGTCTGTAGTCAGTTAAAGTGAAGATTAATATAGATTAAACATCATAGAATCATAGATAATCCTGAGTTGGGAGGGACCGACAGAGATCATCAAAGTCTGACTCCTGGCTCTGCATAGCAGCATCCCCAAGAGTCACACCATGTGCCTGAGAGCATTGTTCAAACACTTCTTGAACTCTGTCAGGCTTGGTGCTGTGACCACTTCCCTGGAGAGCCTGTTCCAGTGACCAACCACCCTCTGGGTGAAGAACCTTTCCTTAATTTCTAACCTAAAACTCTCCTGACACATTCTCATTCCAATCATGCTTACTTGTTTTTAATGAAGAAAATTCAATGTTTATAGATAGGAGAGAGGAAAAGTAATTGATTGGTTTCCTCATACTGCATAGGAGCTTGAGAGCTTTATATGATCAAGATGTTCAAAATGTGCTTATTTATATTTTGCAGTGAACTTCTCTGTTAATTCCTGCTGATAATCTAAAAGAACTACATAAAAAAAAAAAAAATCTGTAGTTTCACAATACTTTTTCTTCTCATAAAGAGACAAGATTATTCTTTGAAGTATCTGATTGAAATACACAGATCACAAGATATTTTATTTGGCTTTCTGGGCTGTGAGTGCACATTACTGGGTCATGTCCAGCCTCTCCTTCACCAGCACTCCCAAGTTCTTCTCAGCAAGGCTGCTCTTGATCCTGTATTTACTTACAGTAGGAAGCACTTTGCTCCCCCAGTCCCTATACTGCTGTCACATTTCGCTACCACAGTCCCCATCCTGCTGTTGATCCACTTGAGAGGTGTGGTAAGAGAAGTTACAGTTGAAGATGGAGTAACAAATTTTTTGAGTACCTCATCCTTCTCCTCATCCACTGTTACCAGTTTCCCAGCATTATTTATCAGGTGGGGACCACACCTTCTTTGACCTTCCTTTTCTGGTTAACATACCTGTGGAAGCCCTTCTATTTTTCTTTGCATCTCTTGCCAGGTTCAGTTCCAGCTTCACCTTGTCTTAGTTTCCACTTCCTGTGCATTTGCTTCTTTCCCTTTAGTTTGACCAGCATGTTTGACTCAGCCATGCCAATCTCACACTTTTCTTGCCCAATTTCTTGTTACTCCATAAAAATGTGGAATAGAAAACACATATTCCTCATCTCATGACCTAGTGGGTATATATGAAAAGTTAATAAGCTCTGGTTAATTAAGACAGACTGGCTAAAAAATTGCTGGCTATTCTCCTTGGTTCACTTGTCCCTCCTGGGACTTTTCAAATTATATGATTGCTGCCTTTCTTTAATGTGGCAGCAGTCTAATTACCACATTAATCGATTAATTGACTAATTGATTAATTGACTAATTACTAATTAATTGACAATAGGATTTATCTCAGAAGTATTTACTCATCAGAAAGTTCTTCATATTACTCATCACCTATTTTTTGCTACTTCCTTGAATATCTTCCTTTGGATATAGACAATAAGAGATGCACACAGTGGTTTTGATAGTGATGTAGGATTCATCTCAATCAGAGATATTACTAGTGGAACTAATTGATTAGATTGGCCTCTAATCCATAGATCAACCATTGTTAATATGAACATCTTAGATGTGTCCAGCGAATCATGCTTGTGAGTACCTGTTTCTCTTGACTGGTTTTAAACGGTGAATATAATTAGCCTGTATAAAAATTATATCTATTCCAAAGTTAGTGAATATGAATTTAATTTCAAATGGGTCTGCCATCTCTCAGTTAGTTCCAGCTCTGGACTCTGACAGGTGATACATGAAAAAAGAACATGTTCCAAGTGCAGGAAAAGTGGGACAGCTTATCAGAATTTTTAGGTGTCTCAGAAACTGCATCTTGTTTAGCATGATATGTTTTGTAAACCATTTTAAATATAGTCTGAATCTTCTTATTCACCGGGGTCTTCCCTCCATCCATGTGGGCTATACAGGGACAGCATATCTTCCCTAACTCAGCTCCTTGCTTGCACACCTTCACTGTTGTTCATTGTTGTAAAAACAACAGTTTCTCTTGGAAACTCCTTTAAAAAAATCGTTATGGTACCTGTTTGTCAAGAAAAGTGTGTCTAGCAGAAGAGGGATAAATTAGTGCTATTGAGACCATTTAATTAATATGCTAAAAATATTAATCTCCAATGTGTATCTCGACAGCCCCTTTGGCTGGCAGTGTCTTCTCATGAAAGAATAATACCAAAGTCATGTTACCTGTCCGAAGTATCACATAAAAATCTGATCTGTCTATCTATCTATCATCTATCTAAAATTATAATTTTTACAAACCTTTTGTTCCTCACAGCAAGAGTAACTTTGTTCATTCTTACTCTCTGGCCTGAAAGCATAGTAAGCAGGCAAATCTGTAATAACTTTTATGTTATGGATCAAGTCTTCATCTGACATAAAAAGAATTGCATGCAAGGTTTAATTTTTGTCTTGCCAAATAAACAAATAGTTTTTAAGGTCCCCAGATTTTCATATTTTAAAGATATTCTTCTCAGAAAGTAATAAAAAGCTTGTAAATAACCTGAAATGCTTGGAAGAAATAAAATAATTAATGATAAATGTAGTAGTAACTTAGAAATTTTTTTAGTATTGAAGATTTTTCTTTTGCTGTGATCTTTCTTCTGATGAATTTCCTATCTATCTGTAGCTAACATACACCATTTTTTGGACTAATGAAATACACTTTCTTAAACCATGTCCTGGTTTCTATGTCTCTCAAAGTTAGTTCTCTGGGGTGGACAGCTGTTCATCTTGTTTCTGCTTGTAATGAAAATGTCATGTCTCTTTTCTATTATCCAAGGGATAATTTTCCACAGTTTTCCTCCCTCTGAAAATTTCCAGTTGCTGATAGTGTTCCATATGTCACTCCAGTGCTAATCTATACCCTTGTGAGATTTGAGTCCAGTATGATCTAAACCTAGGAGAATTTTAATTGTTTATATATAGACTTTGCTTTGATAAAGTAGAAAAGGCAGCTTATATTTTCAGAACAGATGCTACCCTGAGAAGCCATGATTTTCCTTAATTTATCAGTCAGAAGTCCAGATCATGTTGGGAAATTCTGAAAACACATTAATAGACATGTCCAAAACTTGCAGACAAAATGCATTAAAGTATTTTTTTTTAGCTACTATTCAAGCTACTGCTACTGATAACAGATTACTAAAGTCAACTAGAAGATGAAGGTGTGTTTTCTAAGAATATATCCTAGCTATGTTTCAAATTTTGTATTCTCTAAATCTTCTGTAATCTATAGTGGCTTGATTTTTTTCAAGCGATGAAACTTCTTATTATTAATCAGTGGAACAAACTTTGCACCATAAGAGGATTTGTATTTGTGGCAGGTTTTTTTTTGTTTGTTTTGTGGGTTTGTTTGTTTGGTTTCTTTACAAACATTTACATTTGCTTGATTAATCCAAAGGCGCAAAGGTGGTCCCTGAGGCAGAGTAGATGGAAAAAACTTTGCAAAGGCAAAGGAACATGCAGGATCCCTTGTCTTGTAGCATGAAACTCAAAATTTAATTTGATTATCTGCTAAATTTATTTATGGACTTATGAATATAGTCTTCCTTGTGACCCTTCCTTGAAACTGTAGGCTATCTTTGACTGAGGTAGTTACTTTACTAAGATAATTAGCATAGTAACATGCTTGCTGAAATGTACTTGCTTTCAAAATTTTAATAACTATTCTTTTAGTTTCTTAAGTGTCTCCAGAAGACTTATCCATCAAAATACAACATTAGTTTCAGAGCCATTGGTAATTTTTAAAAATATATTCTTATATTTTAGAACATCCTTTTAGATTATACCAAGGTGTTTTGGTATTCAGTGATAAGGTACTTGTGAACATTCTTCAGTTAATTCCTGTGAAATGTTAACAAATGTCCAGCATAATTTTTTATGTGGCTGACATGGTGAAAAGGGGGTTGGAAGCCTGAAACTGAATGAGCTGAAAAGACAGTACCTAATTTTATTTTGTTCAGATTTCCTCTCTACTCCTCTTGCACTAATTTATGAGATTTATAGCTTCTTTTTAGGCAGTGTATACCTCTTATATATTTCTACTTCACAGGATAATATCTTCAGTATTATCATCTTTACCCATGCAGGAGCTCTGCCTTCCTGGTCATGAGATACTACAGAAAATGAAAAAGTGAACATTTCTGGCTTGAGGCTGTTTTGATGACTGTGAATGTCAGACTTATGAACAAACACAGAATGAAAACACTCCTAATGAATTACAATCTGCCCAACAAACTTCACTTTTTATTGGATCAATTTAATTATCCTAATTTTCATGCCACACTCCTCTCCAAAATCCCAAAAGACACACACAGACTATAATTCCCTCCCCCACAAACAAAGCCTATAATTTTTTGCCACTCTTCTACTAATTTTACTTACAATAAGCTGCTGGAACTGACTAAGTTGTCCTCTGATAGCAATAGCTTTGGGCTTCTATTAAACATAACTTGCACAATTCTATAGTGCATTCCGTCTAGAGCAATAGATAAAGGGAATTTAGATTTCTGCAGCTCTATAATTGCACTGTTATTCACCCTCTGCTGAAACTGTTTTCTACAAATTAATGTTTATCTTTCATATGTAGGATATCTTATAATTCAAAGTAGCTAAAGAAAATACCTAAACTTTCTAAACTTATCTGTAATTTATTGTCCTTGACATCAAGGAGTCTCTCTTGATCATCCGTAGCAGTCTCCTTTGTGGAGCTAATTAGGTTTTAATTATGCCGTTCCTCAACCAACATCCCATCCTCCCTGTAAATTGAGATCCTTGTGACTTAAATCTGAATTCAAAACATTAAGACTGACAAATTCTTGTTGATTTTTTTACTAAGATTGTGATATTTAAACTTCCAACGTGCACCAAGATTTAATAAAGACTTGTCTGAAAATGCACACAAATACTTTATTTTTCAATAAACCTCAGTATCATTTAATATCTGGTTAAGGTCCAAAGCTTAGATATCTAAACTTTAGATACCTGTCTTTCATGACCAAGGTCTATTGTGTATTTCCAGTGTGTGTCAAATGCATCAATTGGACAAGATTTTGAGATACGTCATTAGGAAGACCACCCCTCACACATAAGATATCAGAGAATAAAGCATGCAGTCAGGACAAAGAAAATTGAACTTCAGCTCCTCCTGATCAGGAGTTTCAAACTCAAATCTCTTGTGAGTTTAACTCATGGGATGAGGAATCTGTGTTTCCTATTTCATAATAGAACAAAGGAAATAAAGGATTGCTAAAATAAAAAGACTAAATGAAAGTACCATCTTCCTGCTGAAAAAAAAAAAGTTTTTAATTGTGTAAGCAAAAATTCAAGTATATTCTTCAAAACTTTTTTAGTTATTTACATCTTTTATCTGGAAAATGCTGTGAAAAAGGGTACACTTTTCTAAGTTTATGTGTAAAAACACTGTTATTAAGCCTGTGCCCAAAAAGGGGAACTGTTTTCTTTAGGCTTTAGAAGTAATACGTTTTCTGCTCCTGGTATCCTTGGAGATATCCAGTGAAGGGTTCTTTGCTGTGGACTAGGAGGAGGTGTTCCATGGTAACAGTGAGACTCTGTAAGCCCTTTCAAGTGAAATGTTCAGACCCTGAATCCACCCTGCAATAATCTGAGTAAAGTATTTGGCTTCATCACAAATATTTTAGCACTGTATTCCTAGATATCACAGAAGAATATAATTTTTTAGGATTAAGTCCAATTAAGAGATGAGTTATGATTCAGAAATTTCGGGGAAGTTTTGTGGATTGCACATAATAAAGACTAAGGTGGGAGAGGGGGAAGAAAAATATACAAATAGGAGAATGAGGCTCTAGTCATTAGCAACATATGATTGGCACTTTGATGGAAATTATGAAAACCTCACATTAATTGGCCCAACTATGATCTCAGCTGCTCTGCTGTAATTGTTTACTTTTCCAGAACTACTCTTTGTTCAGAAACAAGAGAGATCAGAGCAAAAACTCTTGTGTGAGTAAGGATTAATGATGTGTAAAGATTACAAGACCAGACAAGCACTTTATTAGCTGAGTTGCACCTGGAAGTTTAGGAAGCTGAGGAAGATTTGCTGGCAAAACTGGAAATCTCAGTGCTGCTCAGTGTTAGTTGTAGGGTAGTTCCTGCCCCACTCCCACAGCTGTCCGTAGCAAAGGCCAGCAGATCTGCAGCATTTTGTTTATTAAACTGTTATTCTTTGAGTATTTATATGTAAAGCGCTTTTATGAGGTTCTGAAGAGCCACTTCTTCCCTCAGTTTTTCCCAGACATACCACTTTCTACCTTGAACTCTTGCCAAATGAGATCTAGGAAATCTCCATCTTCCCTGTCATGCCTTGTTACAAGCAATAGCTCTCCTTGCTGATCCTTCACCCCTTGAAATGGTTGAACCAGTACAGGGCCTGATAGTGCAGCTGGGAGATAGGAAAACTTGTTACAGCTTGGTACTCAGGGAAATGGAAGAAGGTGATGTAGGATATTTTCCAAAATGATCTACCTGATATGAAGGCATGCCTTGTTTATTCAGTCATATTGCAGGTAACAAGATTTAAAATGAAATAGATTTAGATGTAAAAAAATTAATCAAATTTATTTAAAATTTCATAAAATAAATTATTAAAATGCATGTAACAATAAAGATTCTCCCTAGCAGTTTCTGTATCTAAACCAGCCTACAAATCTGACTAACAGGCCAAAAAAAAATTTCAGGGATTGGTATATTTTTGGGAGTGCTTGGGACTGCTATTCCCTGACTTCTGTTTTAGAAAGCATTTACTGAAGTCATTTGTGTTAAGGTTTGGGGTGAGTTTTTTCTTCTTCAGTCACAGATTATATTATCTGCATTTCTCTTTCTTGTTTATTTCCTGTAATTTCCTGTGAATTAGCACCAGGATATCATCTTCCAGTGCAGGAAACCAAATCCTTTCCTTTCTCTCTTCTTCTTAAGTCTCTTGATTAATATCTGTGCACCACAATTAGCATATTTCTGGCTTCAGGCTTCTTTCTTCTGTTACTGACTTCTGAGAAGAAACTGGTAAAATAATGATATGAGAAATGTTTATGCATGATTTTCTTACTGGATGCATAATTATTTTTTTTTTCTCTAAGTTTTATGTAAATATTAAACATGAGATAGCAGATGGTAAAACTGGGAATAGGTTGTTCTGAATAACAGTCTCCCACCCTCCACTCCTGTAGTTTTAGGGGGAACCTCAGAGGGCCTTGCCTATTGCATTTCCAAAGCAGAAACTACATGTCAAGACACTGATTCCCATTAGCTACCAGTTTGTAACTATGATATGTTCAATCTGTCAAAAGAAAATGCTTTAGAATAACACCAGTTAATGAAACTTCTAGGATTTCATTTACTTGTTTCTGCATTTGTAATTGGAAGCATGTGCTTTTGTTCATCTCTATCCTCAGAATACTCTGCTGAGAGCTTGGCCTTCTCTCTGACTGTCTTCCTCTGCTACAATATGTAAGTGGTTTAGTCTTGTTTCTTGAGAAATCTTTCTCAAGAATAGAAATGTTTTGATCACTAGTATGGGTTTGAAAAAAAAATTCTTTAACTTCATTTGTGTTGACAATGTATGAAACCAATGCCAGGAGCATGAAGTAAAAGACAAAGAGGTCTTTGATCCTTTTGAAGATTTAAACAGGCAATGGCTGTCACAACTTGTTTTTTTACTCAAGCACTGTTCATCATGTCAAGATTTAAAATCTTGTATAGCAGCAAAATGTCTGCTTAGATTTTTTTTTTAACAGCTTAATAATGGATCCTTTTAAAATTATTTTGTCCCAATACAACTGTTACTTTTTAGTCTCTAATCTTTGAGTCTTTTGACTATTTTGGAGGCAGAGTTCTGCCCTACCTTGCAACCTTCTGATGACACTGACTAGGGTTTGGTTCTGTGATTTAGCAGAGTGCCATCATGAAACACCAGGATGTTAAAATTTGGTTTATATGTGGCAGACCCAGTCTGAAACTTGCTTCTGCTTGTGATATTTCCACTCATATTTGCCCTTACTCGAAGAATGCCCTGGAACACATGATATTCTTGGAAGTGTGTCACTATGCTACAAAACAGCCAGTGCCTTCCAGGCTAAGAAAGGAGACGTATTTACATTTCATCACCTCATCACCATGCACTTCCTCCAGGCTGAAGTCCTACTGCCTGTTGTATGCTTTTTGCTGCAGGTTCTTATATCTCAGGCTGTGATCAGAGCCTGGATCTTCTTCCTGCTCCTTCCCCTTGCTGCACATGCATTGCTGTCACATTGAGCAATGTGTGTGAGATAAAGGGCTATGGCCCCAACACTGACTTTGTTCAGTCCAGCGTTTAGGATTGCAACACAAAACACTGGATTGATTCTTTTCTAACACAAGCCAAAAATCTGTGTGCTCAAAGTAAGCATTTAGTATCCTAGACAAACTGACTTCTAGATGTTAGAGACAATTGAAGATACACACTTGTGTCAAAAGAAATACTTCTAGGAATCTGAGTCAACAGTTCCTTTAGAGAAAATCATCTCTTATCAAATTATTTGCAACACACAAGTAGTGATGCTATCAAACCATTTAGCTATTAGCCATTAGATTTATCAGCTTTAAAATCACATTCCTGCTTATGTTATTCTTTGTTTTTTTACAAATAACAGCATGGATGTTTTTGTAATCAAGGGAGCAAGAAAATAATTATCTTTTACCTCTTCTGAATTCATTATATATTTGCGGCACATTGACAAATTCTCCATAGCCAGTTTTTCTCAATGTTTGTTCAGCTCATTGAGACAGAAGTGGGAAAGAGAGAGGAACTTTTACATTATGGAGAAAACCAAAGCAAACCAAACTGAAAAAAACCCCACCCTAAAGAAGTCTTAGCTTTAGACTCAACAATATATTGTACCTAAAATGACCCTTGACGCTAATTTTATTTGTTTCTTTTAAAACCAAGGATATATCAAAGTCTGATTTCCCTGTTGTAGTATTCCTTCAAATAACCTTAAATACTTTTATGACTATTGAAGAAATAGTAACAATTCAGGTTTGTTCAAGGGGTACACGTTTTACTCTGTGTGATGCATGTTTATTTTCAAGACTAAAGATTTATATAAAGTTTTTAAAAATCCATGTGAGTTGCATATCAGCTTTTATCAGAACCTTTAGCAAAAAGGGATGTTGTCACTGGTTTCAGATGGAGTAGCAGTAGCTATTGCTGTATCAATTTATTCCAATGCACAAAGCAAGTCCTAGTAATAACCATATTCCTACTTCTTCTGCTTATGCAGGACCAGGATTCAGGCTGGAAGGGGCCTCAAGAATCCTCTAGTCTATCCAGCCTCCTACTCCAAGCAGTGTCAGGGGAAAAAGACGATTCTTAGCTCCAGTCTGAACCTCCTTGCTTCAAGTTATGCCTGTTGTCTCTCATCCTACTTCCATGCACCATGGTGAAGTAAAATGCTTGCAGTGAGGTATCTCACTGACTGGGAGGATCATATCTAAAAAGTTTTCACGTTGAATAATCAACAGCTAGTGCTTCTGATAAGCTGTTGCACCTACTTTTTGCAAGGCTATGGTAGTCTCCTTGCTGTTCTTAGATGGAGCAGTGGCAGAGTAGACCTGACTGCAGTAAAGAGTACTGAGGAAGCAGAATTTTTATGAGCTGAAGCGCCATGGTTACTTTGAAATAATCAGATTAAGATTTCTTTGTATCTGTGACAAAACTTACATCCAGTTCACCAGCAATAGAAGAGATGAGATTTTACTCTCAACACTTTATTTTCAGTGCTGTCAAATGGTTACTGCTCCTTTCTGGGTCAAGCATCATCTTGTACAAGCAGGACAATTATTCCATCCATTCTTGTTTGGAAAACACATGAAAATCCTTGAACAGTGAAGAATATGAGTTCTAATACTGATAGTTTTCCATCTGTCTAACTGACTTGCTAAGAAGGCTTAGAAAATAAAACTAATTTACCAGAATCAAAGTAAATTAAGTAATGAATGACAGTAAATTACGGATAAAAACAGGGAACACTGCAACTCTAAGAAGCAAATAAACAGTTTTATTTTAAAATTCATTTATGTTCAAAATAAGAATCTGCTTTATGTTGTCAGCTTTTAAAAGGGTTTTATTTTGGGCATTGCTTCTCTTAGTTGAAATAATTATGACATTTAAATGTTGAATGACATATAACTCTGGCACTCATCTGATATCCTTTAGTGTGGTCCAATTATTTTCAGTGATGCGTCAGAGGTGACTGAATGTGTTGCTTACATCCAAAGGCTAAACAAATGCTGCTTCATTAGGCACAAGCTGTATGCCCAGGGATGCTCAAAGCAGTTAAGCATCTGGGCCAATTTAGACTTTTATGTTTTCAGAACTTTTGCTTTAAATATTTTGCATCTCTTCCCACCCTTCTCCATGTCTCATCAGAACACGCTCTTCTGTCTTTCAGTCCTAGAATAGGTGTTAGCACATGCAGGATATGGTTCAATGTGAGCGGATTATAAAAAAGTGACTTGAACACTGCAGGTTATGCAGTGTTGTTTTCAAAGGAGACACATATTCAACCATGTATGAAGCCTGTCTTGGTGAAGTGCATGTTTTATCAAGCAATAAAGATTTATTAGCCAGCCTCTGAAAGCTAGAGGCAACACCACTATAATGCTATTTTTGTATAGGTTTGAATTAGTATGTGCACACAAATTTCTTGCATGTGAGGGTGCAACTGCTCTTAGAGGAGGGCTGCAGAAGGGATAGATATTCCTACACAATATGCCAAAAAGAATGCAGGGAAAATGTTTCATTTGACAAAAATGAGCTCTCTCTGTGTGTGTGTGTGATGCACTGCACTTTGTATATTAAGAGTACTGCTTATATTTAAATTTGGTATTGTTAAAACTGATTTGGTATCTAATGAAGCACTCAGTGCCCTCTTGGGATTCTTGGGGTATCCAGCCATTTTCTCCATGATTACCATAAAACTCTAACACTTAAGACAGTATAATAAAACTGTAAAATGCAGAAGAGAGTTTTAATATACTACTTTTTTCACCAGAAATTGCTTTGTTTTCTTCAGTGCCCTACTTTAAGGTGGTAATGGGAACTCTGAACTCAAATTAGAACTTCAGCACCCATGTGAGTATGGCTCTTTCAAATCAATCTTCACAGGAGATAATATTCTTTCTTTTGTAGGAAAATTCTATTCTGCTGGAGGATTTTTTTTTTTCTGTTCTGTACACATTTTACTCTTTTCAGAGCTCTTGGAGGCCTTCTTAGTCCCACTCCATCCATCTATCATCATCCTTAAGTGTTTTAACTGAAGATAGCATAAGAAGATGCTTCTTGACACTTTCCATGAAGAGTTCCTGAGTTTTGAGTTTCCCTGTATTTTCTCTCACATAGCCTGAAATCAGCCCTTCATGGTAGACATATATCAGGACTTGCAGGATATTCTTAAGCTTCTAAAGACAGGGAAGTTTGTGCAGGATGTTTATCTTAGGTAGTGTATTGGCTGTTTTTAGCTTAAAAGTGATAAGATAGAATTATCGAATATGGTTGGACAAGGCCTTTTAGCCCATCAAGCCCATCTGTTAACCTAACACTGCTGTGTTCACTGCTGTTCCATGTCCCCAAGTGCCACATAGTCACATTTTTTGAACACTTCCAGAGACCATGACCACTTTTCTGGGCAGCCTAAGTCAGTGCTTGAACACCCTTTCAGTGAATAAATTTGTCCTAGTACCTTATTTAAGTCTGCTCTGGTGCAACTTGAGGCCATTTCCTCTTGTCCTGTCAGTGTTATTGTCAAAGGTACTTTTCTTCTTCTGTATTATTTGTAGCTTAAATACCAACTATATATTGTGTGTTACTTCTTTAGGCATCCTCCTACAGAAATAACATGCAAATTAAATTTTCTGATTCAGAAAAAGAAATTTGAAATAGGTCATAATGGAATAAGTAAACTAATGAAACAGAAATATATAGAATAGTAACTCCATTGCTGTAGAAATTTTATAATGAGGAATGGAGTAGGCAAATGTGACTTACTTGTATAATCAGTCATTTAAAGTATTTATTATAATTAAAATTGTAGAAATTATGTGGATAGTAATCAGTTTTCATTACAGTTCTTTGCACATTTCAGTGCTATAATTAGATGGTGGCATCTGTCACTGCTGATTAATTTGTAGACAACTCTATCTACTCATTAAGATTTAATGTGCACCAAGGCAAAATTATCATTATCTAAAAATACAAAATAAAAAGTGGTAGCAGTTTGGGGGTGTTAGCTTTTCCAATTTATCATTTTGGAATTGAGAACATCCCAGCAGGGTCTGTACTATCCTCTGTGAGCAGCACTGGTTGGCAGGAGACAAAGCAGTTCTTTTTGGGCTTAGAAAATAACGGCCATTTCTTTCTTAAAGCTTTTTACTATACGCTTACACACTTTGGGCTCAGCAGTCCATGAAAAGCTGTTCTAATAGCAGGAAGAGAAGAGCTTCATGCTATAAGGCTGGGAAGAGTAATAGTATTGTCTAAATTGCAAAAGATTTAAATACCTCTGGTGCTCCTGCTGTGTTCTACAAAAACTTGGGTTTGGCTTCAGTTGTACTAGAATTTACTCTTCTTTTTACCTGTATTTGTTTGTTTGGCTGTAGTCTTGAAAAGCTTTTAGCCATAAGTAAATGAAAGCTTTAATGTCCCTGGTCTGTTCACTCAGTTCCTGGGATGCCAGAATGTCGTGCTTCCAAATTTTTTTTCAGCCATATGCAATATACCTTAGCAGAACTATGAATTGACTAGTTGATTGATGACCTGGATAGGTCTGTTTGTCTTAGCTGCTGTGTTGCTTCTCTTGTGGTCTCTACTTGGATTGTACTTCAGGATTTGCTGGATTTAACACCAAAGGTAGTTTATGAAGTAATTTGTGAAATGGCTTCTCCTACTTCTCCTTCTCACCCCTCTGCAAGATTTCATAATCTTCTTGGCTGTGCTGGCAGGTTTTTTCTGTCTTCAGTAAAAACTGAATCACTAAGCTGATCTAAGCTAAAAGATAACCTTCTGAATAAAAACACAGAAAGCAACATATGGGCAGAAACAGTCATGAGATCAAGAAAGATGGGAACTTTTTGATCTGTTTCTTTGCCAAGATTAGCATGTTGAGACTGTAGAGTTCCAGTCTAGTCTGCTGCAAACTAAATCACAGGGAAATCAGATATGCAAAGCCACCAAACCAGGACATGCTTTGCAGGTGCCATTTCAGGGCTGGACATCAACCCACACCTGAGCTTTTAGAGGATGTGCTTAATTGTGAAATAACTAGTTGGACTAATTCTGCTGTCAATTTCTTAAACCACCTGTGTTACTGTGCAAAATTTTCACTTTGAGGCTGGGAGTATTGTAATTTATGCTGAGAAACACTACAGAAATAGGACATCTTTTTAAAACTGACATGTATTCTAGCAGGGAAGTATATTTCACTTCTCCAATACTAATAAAAGCCTTCAATGCTATTTAGGAGAACATAAACTCTTCCAACACACATTGCAAGTTGGTTTAACACTGCTTAGAGTGGCAATGATGATAAAACTGGAGCGTGCAAGTCAGGGTGGATCACATCAATAAATATTGTTACAAATTCAATTACTTGACAATATGGTATTGAAAAATAAACTCTTATTATGATCAAATCTGTGCTACCAATGAATCTAATGTTAAACAAAAATATAGCTGGCTGTATTAATAAAGTTAAGACATCATGTGTCTCAAGTCCTGCGCACGTATAGATGTGTTTTGTATGAAATGCTTTAATGTGATATGGTCTTCTGAAACAATACAAGTACACAGAATTATGTCCTTGAAAGAAAACAGAAGTCTCAGGTTGTCAAGATTTGTAAGCATGAAGAATCTCAGCCATAGCATTTCAGTAATGCAGTGATTTCATTTATTATGCCAAAGCTCGCTTGTTTGCATGTGCAATGAGTTGCTTCTCTGATTTCTGGATGAGATAAATATCATGCAAATCACTTTTCCCCCCCACAGATATGAAGCCATCCAAAAATTTTAAATTTAAGATTTTGATTTTCTAATTAAAAGCAAGATTTAAGCCATATTAAGCAGAGATTGCATTATGCAAAAAGTGTGAAATGAGTTGCACATTGCTGTGACTGACTAACATATTGCAGGTATCATAATCCTATTGCTCCATGATAAGTAGCTCATGATCAGCAGCAAAAAGAAAGATAGAATTAATAGAAAAAGGCACATCTAAACATTTATACCTAAGCCCAGCAAGGAGAATAGTGAGAAATCCAACATATGAAGGTAGGCAGGTGAGATGGATACAAAGTTGTAGCAACTGTTGTTAAACATATGTACTGTCATTTTCCAGCAATTTCCAGTCATATTCAGAATTATCCTAAATATGGTATTAGGATACTTCTAAGATAATTCTAAAAGATTTATCTGATATGTAGTAAAAATAAATGTCTTTTCCAGTCTTGTACAGTTCACACTCTTGCAAACTTCTCTTTTTGTTTTCAGCAGCACTTTCAACTGATCCTTGTTTTCTCCCTATCTTCAACATTACTATGCTTTTAACAGAACCTCAGTAATACAAGTGTGGTAGGACCTGGAACATCATCCAAATTTTTATTTTATTACTAGTAAAGTACCATCTTCAATGGACTGACTGCATCAGTAGACAAGGTAAGAACTACTGTGTAACCTACCTAGACTTGTGCCTTTTATACAGTCCCACATGGCATTTTGGTTACTAAGCTGGAGAGAGATGGGTTTAACAGATGGGCTTTTAGATGGATAAGGAATTGACTAGATGGTCACATCCAAGGAGTTATAGTCAATGGCTCAATGTCCAAGTGGAAACCATTTAAACGTGATGTCCCTCAGAGATCCATACTGGGACCAGCACTACTTGATATCTTCCTCACAGATATGGATGATGGGATTGAGTACCCCCATAGTAAGTTTGCAGATGGCATAAAGTGAATGGTGCAATTGATTCACTGAAAGGAAGGGATACCATCCAGAGGAACCTTGATAAACATAAGGTGTGGGACCATATTGATCTCATAATCTCATGAATTTCAACAAAACCAAATATAAAGTGCTGCAGCTGGGATGTGAAAATCCCCACCATCAGTACACACTGAGGAATTAAGGTGTTGGGAGCCACCCTGCAGAAAAGGCCTTGGAGATATTGCTGCAAAAAAACCCTGGACCTGAGCCAGCAATATGTGCTTTCAGTCCAGTTGTATCCAGGGCTCCAACCAAAGCGGTGTGGCCAGCACGTCAAGGCAGGTGATTCTACCCCTCTGCTTTGCTCTGGTGAGACCCCACCTGAAATGCTGCATCCAGCTCAGGGGTCCCCAGCGTGAGAAAGGCATGGACCTGTTAAACATACTGCTTGAGAAGGAAGGCTGAGAGAGTTGGAATCATTTAGCCTGCAGAAGAGAAGGCTCTACAAACATATTATTATGGCCTTTCGATATTTAAAGGAGATTTAAAAGAAAGATGGAAAGACACCTCTTTTAAAATTTTATTTCCAGGGCCTGTAGACATCAGGAAGACATATTTTAAGATGAAAGTAGTGAGACACTGGCGCAGGTTGCCCAGAGAAGTTGTAGATGCCACATTCCTGGAAGTCTTTAACATCAGGCTGGATGGGGCCTTGAGAAATGTAATTTCTGGATGGTGTTTCTGTTTATGGCATGAGGGTTGGGACTAGATTATCTTTAAACATCCCTTCCTACCTAAACATGTCTATGAATATGTTATATTACATGAAAGTTCAGGGTGGCTTTTTTCACTCTGAAAATCAGCAATCCATTAGCAGAAATACCTACTCAAAAAAAAGGTGTCCATTTTTAACTTCATGGGTTTTTTACTTGGTACAAATATACAACATAGATCCTTAGAACAAGCAAGTAGTATTGCAAGAATTGATTTTTATTGATATAAGATCAATTAAAATGGACAGTACTCAATAGGGCAGATGTAATTCTTTTTTCTTCAAGCAGTAATGCTTACTGGTTTGTGTTCTGAAGTATTTTTTCCTTCAGGAAGTCAAATGGGGATTGTCAGTTTCTGAGTCTCAGAAACTAAATGCACTTCTTCCTGGACTCCCATAAATAGCAAAATGCAGATTAAAACAGCAGCAAGGGAATTAGATACAGGTGTGCATTCATCGTATTCATATTCTGGAAATTCTTTGTAAATTAGACTAATTTTGATAATCATAACTTAGAGAATTTTCCTATGTGTAACTAGATTAAAAACATGTTACAGCTGTCCAGGAACATGCGGGCTAAACTGATTGCTAGGATCAATTCTCTAGCTGGCCATTTGTTAGGATACTTAGGAAAAAGTATGAGCAGTTTACTTGGAAAGATGGCTTATACTAAGTAATGCAACTTTACTCCCAACTTTATTTTCTTTTTTAGGTGTCTGTATGTTGTGGTTTAGGAATATTATTCCCCAAATTAGTGTTACCACTGAAACCACACCCTGCTCCTTTGCTCTCCCTTCCCCATGGTGAGCTGGAGAGGAGAACTGAAGACACAAAAGGTAAAGATTGCAGATTGAGATAAGAAGAATTTACTGGAAGCAGCAATGAGATAAGAAAATGAACAGTAACAGCTACAATATCAATAAAAAAGTGTACAAGAGTGACAAATGATTCACACATGACTGCTTGGAACGAGCGTTACCTGACCTTTCCCTCTGCCACACTTACCCGACTGGAAGGAACCCCTTCTCTGCAGAAATTATCCATTTCTTCTGCTCCTGCCAATGGTGTGAGGTGGTACAGAATAACCTCCAGGTCCTAGCTGTGACCTCTCCTGGCTACTGCAAAAATTAACCCTGTCCTTACTGGAACCAGCACACCATAAAAATACAAATCCTTTCCATGTGCTATATCAGATTCCAAGGAAAATCTGCCACCCACACCACAGCTCCAGAACAATGTGCAGAGCTCTCCTATGGGTCATGCTTCACTTATTATTGTTACCGTGTTGTGTAGAGTTTACCCTGAACTCCCATGCTGAAAATATAATATGTGTGAATTACTCTTTCTGCCTTAGTCTGTTAGTCCTGGCATCAAACAATCTAGGAAACAAACGACTGGAAATGGGGAAAGTGGATTTTGCTAGGAAATGGCCTTGCCAATGTTGAAAACGTTTAGACATAACTACAATACGAAAGTATGTCCTCCAGTAGGAAAGAAAATATCCTCTCTGCTTCAGTGGTATTCCTGATTGTTTTTTCGTTTTTTTTTAATATGAACTCCCACATGACAGATCTGCACACAGAAATTTGTGGGAATGACTGTCGGAAAATTTGTAATATGGTCATCTATGAGTCTTTCTGTTCGTTGTTTTTCAGCTTAGAATACACCGAGTATAGTCTGCCTAATGTGACCCAAGGTTACAATTACCGCAGAGCACATGGCACAAAAGACAGTATGAAAGCAGCTCTGCAACTCAGCCTGATGCTAGCAAAAAATCTCTGGAATTCTAAATAACTTTTTTGTTTATCTGAGAAAATAAAAAACACCCCATACATTAATTAATACCATGTTTAAAGGCATGCCAACAGCTCTCCAAACACCTTACTTTTCATAAAGTAATCCCATGGCCTTTCAGATAATTAGTGGGGGGAATTGGGAATAAGAAGTGAGAAACAGCTACACAACAAACAAATATCCTTACCAGTTTTATTCTTTTATCATTTGCATAAGTTGTTGTCCTTTTCTTAAAGAAAAAGGAAAAAAAGAAAAAAAAAATCCACAAAAAACCACAACAAACCAACCAACCAGCCAGTCAAGAGAAACTCCCAGCAGAAACTGCAAGCATGAAATTATTTTTGCTCAGTAATGTAAGCCTCTTATGGTACAGACATCTTTACTTTCATATAGCATACTTATTATTTTCATTGTATTTGAGGAGTCCCTCATATAGAGCCAGAGCAGCTACAGATCTTTACAGATCATGGTACAGGGTATGATAGGTCTGTCAGTGCAAAAATCAGACAGCTTGAGGAGACTTATATAGTATATTTATGAAATCTGCAGTCTAGACTGATTTAGTTTATAAATCAATTCACAGTCACATATTGCATGCAGAGCTTGCCTATTTACTTTCACTTTTTCTGAAAGAAAAAACTAATTGGTGGTTTGCCAGGGGGAACATCAGACTGGTGATGTTTATGAGAACAATTGCTTGGTTTTGACTACAGAATTTTGAATTTTCCTTATTAATGTACTTCTCAGAGGAAAAGAATGATATAATTTCTTGTTGCATCTATGATAGTTATTGCAGAATGTGGTTTTCAAATATCTGTAGAGCAAAGAAAACTAAAATCCACAACTATGCCTGGTACCTTAAGGTTACCTTCTTGTGTGTTCCTAACAATGTAACTGTATTCTGGGAGATTAGATTGACACTTGAGCTGTACTTAGATTCCTGCAATTATTCTGACCCGCAGTGTTTTTGTTTTATAATGTGAAACAAAAAAGTCCATGACAACCACACAAGCCCTGCTTTTTGTACCACAAACTGAGAAAATGTATAGTAACACACGTATCCAAAAGTAAATGCTTTGGAAATAGTATGAATTTTAAACTCTATCTGAATAATTTATTGTGGCAATAACCCTTAAATTTAGAACATCTTAGGAGCTTTTTTTTTCAATAATTCCAATAAAATTTTATTCAAGATAAGATCCAGATGAAATAATTCAGCTATGGGTATATTAAGAGGTTTTTGAAATTGCTTGAAAGTACATAAAGCTGTTTGTTTGTTTGTTTGTTTATGGTTTTGTTCTTTTTTTAAAATGAAGTAGAAGATAGAGATGTTCACTTTCCTTTTCTCTTTCAATAAAATATATTCTTTACAGTACTATTTCTATGTCTAACATGTTTGAAGGATCATCTTAGCATGCAAAGAAAGAAGAATGAATGTCCTAACTTGAATATGTAACTATACCAGACTGACTATAACGACTAATAGGCAATTCATTGATTTTCATAGACCTTGAATGAAAGCAGCTCTGCAACTTAGCCTGATGCTAGCAAAAAAAATCTCTGGAATTCTAAATAACTTTTTTTTGGTTTATCTGAGAAAATAAAAACCACCCCATGCATTAATTAATACCATGTTTAAAGGCATGCCAACAGCTCTCCAAACACCTTACTTTTCATAAAGTAATGAATTTTTTTATTATGAGCATAACTTTTTTATTTATTTTAGTAGTTGAATAAATTTACTTGCAATCTTCATAATGCACAGAGATTTTGTTTGTCTATTTATTATGTTATAAACTACTGCCTCTTCTGAGAGAGAATTACAAAAGAGGTATCTGTGAAACATAATAGAGGAAATATCTCAATGTCTTTTATTAGGCTAACTGGAGAAATGAGGAAAAATAGAATGATGCTGGGAAACTGAAAAATTTCTTTCAGAATCCACTATGACGGCAGAATCTTCCCTCCCTTTTAGGCATTGAACTGCCATCTAGTAATTCCTTTGTAATATCCATCACTGTTATTCAATTTTTTTCCATTGATTTCTCAAGGTTATTTCCACTGCACACCTGCTGAGAGTGCACAGCATAGAATGATTGTGGAACTGTACTTCTGACAGCTGACAGTCTTATGTGTGAATGTACCCTAGCAGGGGACCAGAATTTTTGCATGGTTTATAGATGTCTACAGACAAGACCGATACTTTCTGTAGACACTTGAATGAGAGACGAATACTGTTTGTCCTGAACTCTTTGGTGCTCTGTAAATGCTATTTTTGAAAGATTTTTGTCAACTATTTCATATTCTTATGGGAACTCTAGTCTTAAGATAGTAGTGTTATTTCTTCTGAAGAAACAAACTGTTTTAAAAACAGTACATTCAATGAGCTAATCAAAAGTTTACTCAACTTTAGGGTAATGTGTTCTACCAATGAAAGAATGTCTTGCCAACAATTACTGAAACACATCTCAAAAGGCAATACAAATCTTTTTGCTCTTCTATTTCTTTTTTTTTTTTTTTGAGTGGGATGTTCTTGGTTTTTTTTTTTTTTGTTTGTTTTGTTTTCTTGCTGTTCTTGAGAAATATTTTAAAGGAAGAGCATAAGATATTATCAGGTCAAGCTTTACTACTGAATACAATGGAGCAGCTGGAGGAGACAAAGATTAGTAGCTAGTGGTAAATTCATTTTCTGCATGAGCAGAAACATCTGTTCATTGCTGAGAAGTTCATTTGTCCAACCTTTCAAAAACTTTTGGTTGCACATGCCCACTTCTCAGTGTGAAACTGAATTTCTGTGTTGGAGGGAAAGAGTAAAAGTGTGACTGCTTTTATTTATTGAATTTTGCTTACAAAAATGTGAGCTGTATAGAAAATACATTGCAGATGAGAAAGTACACTTATGTCAGTCTAGTCACATCATATTTTGCACCTGTGTTGTAAACCCTTGACAAGCATTACTTTGTATTTGGTCTACCAAGTGGTGTTAACTTCTACGTCTGGTTTGATTTTTTCCCCTTCTTTTCTGCAGAGTACTCTGCAGATCTGTCCTGTACACTACATTCTATGTCTTGTACATAAGAATGGTTAGTATTTTTCCGTTAAAGTCACATTTTTCAAAGAAAAACAATTTTATGAATTTTTTAACCAAGTGACAAAAGTGAATCTTCCAGTACTCTTCCCATTCAGAAAAAAAAAAAAAATGTGGATACTTGCGAGCGTATTTTTGAAATTCAGTAGTGAGTCTGGACTAAAAGAGACATTTTAATTACTAAAATAACAGTGAAGTAAAGATACCTCAGGAATGTATTATTCTCAGAACTTAGTATGCAAGTGTGCCTGCTTTAAAGATGTATCAAAGATGAATTCTGAAAGTATTCTGAACCATTTACAATTAAGACTTATTTTTAATAAATATTTCTGTTAGTTGCTAATCAAAAATGTAGTATGCCTTTGAGCAATTAAACCACAGACAAATATCTAATTATACTCTGTAAGAAATCTCTAGAACTTTTTTGGCCAAAATTTTCACTTTTGTTTAGAAAATATGCTATAAAACTTCATGTGAAAATATACTTTTAATTTTTATTTCAATTACTCTTAAGACTGCTGTATAAAAAACTGCTTTGGTGAATCACTGTTCATAGATGCTGATTATTCTGTCTTAAAAGCTAACCTTGTTTTCTTCTTTTTTTTTTTTTTATTTAAAGAATACATTTTATAGAATTATTGCCTTTGGTATCTTAAAACAATGATGAATTATTTCCAGCTCTGCTTACAGTTTTTCTTTAAATTTATGTCCTCTCATGTTTTCTCACAGAAACAGCAGTGAAATGAAGATTGTTGTTATTGTACAGCTACAGTTCGTGTGCAAAAAAAAAAAAAAAAACCAACCCTACATTTTTAGGCCATTGATCAAATTATACATTGGTTTACAGATTCACAGCCTTCCAAGAAGAGCTACAAATCTTGCTGAACATGATTCTCTTGTAAAAATTCGAGGTGTGAAATAGCTGTGTTGACACATTTTAAATTAAGCACTGTAACTTACACCCTCTCAGTATTAGCTTTCTGAAATGTATTTTATTTATTTTATTTTATTTTATTCATAGAGGGTTTGTAACACACTTTCCCTGTTTCTTTCTCTACCTTACCCTTGCTAATGCTGACAGAGACCAGGATCCAAGCCTGTGGAAAAATTCTTATTTCTTTCTTTGGAAGGAATTTGTCTTACGTGTATCAGAGGGATTACTACATGTGTATCTGAAGACAAAATCTGGCATAGAGACTTGAGTTTGTTTGCATCAGGCTGAGCTGCAGAGTGCTGTATAGGGAATT
Organism: Dasyornis broadbenti; assembly: GCA_013397935.1. Lineage (NCBI taxonomy): Eukaryota > Metazoa > Chordata > Aves > Passeriformes > Dasyornithidae > Dasyornis > Dasyornis broadbenti. Next base: position 1,245,001 of record VZRN01002817.1, read on the forward strand.
GTTCATAGTACTAGGCAAATATTGTAATTGCTAGATTGTAGACAAGAGCCCTGCAGCAACAGCACTGAACGAAGCAGTCTTGAGCTTTGCATATTTAGATTTTCCTGCTATAGAATTCAGGCTTTGAGGCGATCTGCGATTGTTTTCTTCTGGGGCTGTTGAAGTTAGAATGCAAGGTCTTAATTATATGCAAGCTGCACCCAACTTAGAATAATTTACTACTGCTTATTTTGGGAAGATCCCTTCCTTGTCTTCTGGAAACATGAGTTCCAGAAGATTTCCTGCCCCAAACATTTCCTCCCCCTATAAAATTCCTATATGATCGTATGAACATTTTTAAAAAATACTATTGTATTCTGCCTTTGATTCCTAAAAATTGTTGGCAGCATGCAGAATCACTGCTATAAAAGTGTGACCAGCACAGTATCTTGTTTAATAAAACACTGTATGACACATGAGAAAGCTGTTGGCTTTCATAGATGGAGGTCAACTCGGGAATCCTAAGAAGGACATTGTCTGAAAGCTGCACTCCAAATATACCAAAAAACAGTTTGAATGTCTGTGGCCAACGTGATACTGTTATTTTTTAATATATAATGCATTTAGTTCTCTACAACAGCCTTATTAAAGGTCTGTTTTGGTTCTCATGTTGAGAAAAACTGTCACAAGACAGGTCAAAATTAATGGAAAACTGGTGAACTAGGTCACAAAGTTAACCTGCTGGGGGATCCTGCAACAGCCTACAGCATCATGAGGAAAGGGAACAAAAATCCACAAAGGTACTTAGATGGATCAAGGGAATGCTGCCATCATTAATTTGCTAACCCAGATTAAATGTGAAAATGAGAAGTCAAGCTTAATATGTCAAGCAAAGAGTTCACCAGAAGTCCTGAAGAGTTGCAAGTGTCATAATTTTACGCTTTCTAAAGGTTAGGAGGTTTTTATTGTAGTAGGTATTCAGGCATTTAATTCTAGGAAAGATTTCAAGGTTGTGAATCTGGAGACTTCTCTTAAATAGACATACCTCCATCAATCTTTTCTCTCTGGAGACCACTTAAAAATAGAAAAAAAAAAAAAAAAAAGAAACTATTTCTCTCATGCAGTCTTCTTGTGATTATGGCAAAGAGGGAGATCTGAAACAATTTTCTTTCTTTCTTCCATCTTGTAGTTTACATGGTGTTTTTGGATGCAGTACTCTTGACTGTGTCTTTGGAGCTGCTGTTTCACAGCATTTAAATCTTTTGGTTGCAGCAAATGAAGTTTTTTAACCCACTTCTGTTCAGCCAACCTTGGGCCAAAACCAGGAGTCCAGCATCTTGAAAGTTTTCATGCTTGTTGAATTTTGTCTCCCTCATCCCCTTCTTTCAACTGGACTTTCTAGCTAATTTCAGATAAATGTCCCTGTTGCTTTACTGATAGTGCCATATCAGCACAGTGGATAAGTGTGTTTCAAGTCTACTGAATGACGACTTGGAAGGTGGAACATGTAGGGTGGGGAATGACTTGGCAGTCTGCACCATTCGTCATGGAACTATGCAGTTATCATTGCTAAATTCTTGCTCTCTGTGCCTGCAGTCTGGAGCGCACACCGGACAGCACAGAATATTTTCCTGACCTCTTAGTATTCTCCCCGCTAGTAGTAATTAGGCATGTTTCCTTGGGCTGAGTCTTAAAGATTCTCACACACATATGCCATGTGAGGACAGTAACAGGATTTGTTACCCTGGGGCTTCTTAAGAGGTACTGAAACATGCAATGAAGACAGAGCTGGGAATTTTTATCATTACAACTTCCACTAAGTGTGAGCCACACCCAGCAGTACCACCTGGCCAGCAGTGCAGCCTGGGGCAATGACTCAATAACTTGCTCTCCAGTCTGAAGTAAGAAAGAAGCTCTGAATGTTGAGGAATGGACATATGGCCTATGATAGTATTGGTTTACTACAAGTTTAAAATAAAATAAATAAATAAATAAATAAATAAATAAATAAATAAATAAATAAATAAATAAATAAAAGAAGAAGGTGTGAAGATTCTTCTTCTCTCACATCTTTTGCCGGTCTGTCATCTTCAATAAAGTTCCAAATTACATCAGTTTTTTACAATTGTGTGGAATTGCATATTGCAATGGGAAGACCCTGAGGTAGGAATGTAAGGGTAGAGAAGCTGCTTCAAACTTGCAAGTTCTGCCGCCTACAAGGAAAGTTTTAAAATCTGGCATTACTTTGGCACTGTAATTATGCTAAGATATATTGGCAGATACAGAGAACACAGCATCACAACTGTTCTCAATTTTTATTCTTAAAGAGCATTCAGTATGTGTTATATATTTAGCAGTAATCATCCCAGTCAATAGCCTTGAGCTAACATGTCTCGGAGGGAGATGGCTGTCGAACAGAATTAATTCCGTGTGGAAATTTATGTTTTGAAATATAATCTATTCTACTATTTACAGTGATGGAACTTTATAGCAGTCATGGTCAGTCAATCCCTCTCCTTTCAGGAAGCTGTTCGATAAATGAGAGCACTCTGGGCACTGTTACTTATCTTCTTACAACAGAAAAAGAGTATCTGCAGTGATGATTTTGGCGAAGGTTCAGACAGAAGAAAACATATGCATATATTTTGAAGCAGAAGCCTTGACTCTTCCTGATGCACTGAAAACTCTCTTTGAAATATATTCTGAGCGATCCATTAAATCATTGTTGTACATCCTGTATGGTTCAGTTTCCAAGCAAACAGAAGATGAATAAGCTAATAAGTTTATAGGCATATTAAATACAAGGTATAATGAATAAATAAAGATATACATGATTTGTTTATTGTTTGGTGGACTATCCTGTTAGATGAAAGTAGAATTGGGGGAGTAACAATGCTATCCTACCAACTTTCTCTGAGGAGTATAAATGATCTTAATGCTCAAACACTGAAATAAAGCCAAACCACTCTTTTTAATCAAACCAAACTCAAAGTTTTACACTCCAAAGAACAAACATAAAGACAATGCTTTAATAAAGTTTCTTGAACTGGGAAAGGGAGAGTAACTTATTGGAGGTGAAAGAAGAAACCAGTCACATACTTTTCAAGAGCAAGAGTCTTCCACATTACAGGGAAAATGTTTACACAGTCTTTTGTCATAAAAAGAACAGGTTTGGTTGCTTTTTTTCAAATATCCTGCATTAAAAAAAGAAATGCCCCAAAGGACATTGTAATTCAGTTAAATACAATAGGATTTTAGGAATTAAAGATATAGGAAATTTAATGAATCTGAAAGATTAGAAAGAATGGGTTTGTGAAACTGACTTTATGCCTTTTTTTAAGTTGCCTCTTGTGTTTTGCCAGTTTTTCAAACTCTTGACACATTTTCTCATAAGTAATGTCAAAGGTACCAGTAAAAGAGTCTCATGAGGAGGACAGCCTTATAAAAGAGCATTCCCCAGAGTAGGACACTAACAGCTGGTTAATATTCATCACTGCAACTTATGGGCACTAGTTGAGTGCTATGTCAACAAAATCAACTTTTGTTCAGATAAAGGTTTTTGAACTGGTTTTTTGAACTCGAGTCTTTTATGTTAGCCAGAAAATCATGGGTTTGCACTGTGTGTCTGTGCACAGCTGTAGAATTTGATTCCTTTAAATAAATATCTATATTGTTATCTATTTAATCAAAGTGAAATAGATGTAGTCAAATAATCTCCTGGTCTAAAATGGTATTTCCCAAATGTTAGAAAGTTAAATTATACTTTCAGAAAAATATATGCTTGTTATAGTATAAAATCTGTGCTGTTAGAAGATTTGTCTTGAGACTTTTTAAAAAATAATGCTTACTACAGAGTGGAAGACAGAAGCTTCTCGGGGGTGGTTTAAGTGGCCTTGAATGTAAGTCCAAGTTGAAGGGACATAAGTCATTCTAAATTTAAAAGTGAATGCATATACAGATTCATGTTAAACCATTGCCACTTTTTCAAACTAAGAAACTTCTCTGTCTCCTCACTTTTGGTTCCCTTAGTCCCTGCATGTGCAGCCTTTTGAGCCATTTTCCTACTGTGATCCCCATCTCTACTAAATTTTTTAAAGTGCAGCTGATGTTTGTACTTCCATGTAAGCCATGATGATGTAGTATGCTAGGAAAATCTTCAGATCTGTGTGTTGAATTGCAGGTCTCTGCTCGTGTCGTTACTGCTCCATTTCCCATGTACCCAACATCACACTTGGCTGTAACTTGTAGGCAAACTCCTGGTACTAGAATGACATAGAGTGAAATAGAGGCTTATTAATTAAATCCTTGCTCTTTCTGACAGTATTTGGACAATCAACCTCATCTTGTATGCAAGTACCACGGCTTGCTTTTCTCCCAAGTGAATCTTGTCTTAGCAGAGGTGTTAATGTGATGTTGTTCTGCAAACTTAGTACATTTGCTGTCTATTCACACGGCTGTGTGAGGATGTATCAGGGAATGTGCATATATTTCCCAATACACACCATTTTTGCTGTGGTGTTTGTAAAAGGGAGCTCTTTATTTACAAGCCGTTAAAGGCCCCAGTCAGATATAAGCATTCTATTGAGCTTAGCTTGAGATAATTTCTACACCAGAGTTTGTTGAGTATAAAGCTGCAAAACAGAGCTGTTCTGCTCAGCAGATTGTGGCTCTTATATGTGCAGAAAACACTTATGACTTTAATTGTGTAATTAAATTTCACAGAAAGAGCCCGTTACAAGAGTGAAAAACAAACATTTCTGACATCCAGGCTCTCACTGCTGCTAGCAGCGTTTTTTTTTGTATGTTAGTGACAGCTTCCAAATGTTGATGCTTGTATTCATTGATTTATCCCTGTTTATCCACTTTCCCACCTTTCTCATCTTTCACATATCAAATATTTCACTTTCTAGTGAAAAGGACATGAAATAATTGCAATACAGAGGTAAGATCACTGCTAAGCACTTTATGTATTTATTTTGTGAACAGAATGTATGGTTATTGTGTAGACGCTCACTATTAATTCTCTGGCTTCTTCCTTGTTAATCTTCTGCTCTGATATTTGTCCCTGCTACCAGTAGCCACGTCTTCCAATTTTGTCAGATTCACAGTTATCTCTCCGTGCCACTTGGAGCAAACAACTGAGAGAAGAAAAGAGGTACAATATGACTTTTTACACTCAGGAGTTGACAGTGCACTGTTTTGATGAACAAGATTACCATAACCCAGTAGAGTGTCTCTTGGCTATCCATGCCAAACTAGTTTCAACCATTTGAAGTTGGTGGTAGTTTACAACTTTCAAGATGCACTGTGACTGAATATCATGTTTAACCTGAGGTGTTTTGGAAGGGGAATTGAAAACCATGCTCCACAAATCTTCCAGAGGAAGAAATACAAGGCTGTTTTTGACATTTGGGATCCTTGCATATAGGCAAGGCGAGGGAATTCAGAAGTTTATTTTAGTCTAATTTTTTTATATGACAGTCTGTGTCTAAGTCAACAATGTGTACCCACATCCTGAAAAGCCAGCTGTATCCTGGGCTGCATCAAAAGGAGCGTGACCAAGGGAAGTGAGTCTTCCCTTTCACTGTGCTCTTCTTAGATCCAATCTGGAATACTGCATCCAGCTCTGGGGTCACCAGCATGGGAAAGACATGAATCTGTTTTAGCATGATCAGGGGAGGGCCACAAATATGATCAGAAGAATGGAGCACCTCTCCTAGGAGGAAAGGCTGAGATTTGGGGTTGTTCAGCCTGGAGAAGAGAAGGGTCTGTGTGTTTTTTCAGTACTTAAAGGGGGCTGTAAGAAAAATGGGGACAAACTTTTTAACAGGGCCTGTTGCTGTAACACAGCGGGTAATAGTTTTAAACCAACAGTGGGTAAATTCAAACTGGATACAAGGAAGGAATATTTTAAAACCCAAATAAACATTGAGACGGGACCTATACTACTATACCAGTATCAAGACTATTGGCATATATTTTATTACTAAGAATTACAAAACTGATGAAGACACTGTATTGAAGGTTAAACTAAATCCTGACATGGCTATAGTGTCAATATATGGTAATTTCCCTACCATCAATGACTTTGTGTCAGTATCTAATCTAACTGATATCTTAGAAATAATGTTGCATCTTCTTGAGGCATCTATAACTTCTGTTCAGCCTGCTGCAATCTTTTTTTCTGTGTAGTTATTTCATTTTTCATGTATGTGCAAATAGCTTCCTCTGGTGTATCTATATCAAGTGAAACACAAATTGTATCAGCACCACTGGGCTTAATTAATCTTCTTTTTTCCTCTCTTTTAAAGAAGATGAAGAGCTGTAATATAGGAAATAAATAACGTGGGAACAGATTTATTTCCCAAGTGAGAGAAAACAGCCTGTCTCTCTAAGGGAGGAGTTAGTTTGGTCTGTGGTCTGTAAAACCTGTAAGTAAAAAATGGTCATGGCCAAAATAAAAATGAGGGAGAGGGGGTGTAATAGAAGAGCCAGGCTGAGTATATAATTACCTAATTAAATTCCTTTACTTCTGTCTAGTCAGTGCCTCTTTTTATATTCGTCTTCAGGTTATACAGGATGCAGAAGTGATGGTTATACAAAGCCAGAAGAAAAAGCAGAAGGGAGTGAAATCTTAACAAAATCTGTGGAGGTTAAATTTACCAAAGAGAAACTTTGAGTCTCCTTTTCAAAGGCCTATGGTCTTAGAAGCCTGTAGGTAATAGTGAGGGAAAAAACAATATATAAACTTACATAATTTTCACTTTAGGGCTTGAATTAAAGTCCATCATTTTGGAATTACAGTGTCTTGCTTGTTTGGCATTCTGCAAGTTAGAAATTTATCATTTGAATCTATTATAAACTCTTAAGAAAGGAGCTTCCCTGTAAACTTCCATTTGATAATTTTTGATTATCTTCTTTATTTAAATTTAATCAGGAGCCTACATTTTTTAACAGCTTCCTTCTCCCTGTTGCTCTAATTTGCCGTTTCCTATGGGCAAATGAGGAAACACATGAATTTAATTTCTCTTTGTTAAATTTAGGCTTTAAGGAAGCACATATTATTAATACTGTAAAATAATGTGATAATGTTTAATTAACTCATAAAGTAATGCTCAAGTTTTTTTACTACTTTACTTTTTTAACCTAGCTTTTTAAGGTTAGATACATATTTTAATGTATTTTAAAGGTTACACAGTGGCTTAAAAGATGGAATGAATGTTTGCTTTAAATAAAAAGGAAACATTTCAGAATTACATGTTACATATTTGGGGGAATGGCAAAATGTGCTGGTGATATGTGAAAAGAATCAGATTCACAAGCCATTCTGTCACCTAATAGATTTCAATGACAACAGAAAATACCTTCGTTGTGGGTTACCCCTGGTGAGGAGTCAGGCCTTACCCAGCAGCTCACTCACACTCCACCCAGCTGCTCACTCCTCCCTCAGGGGTGAATTGGAAGGATAAAAGGGTGAAAATTTTTAGGCTGAAAAAAACCATTTTAATAGGGAAAGAAAACTGTGTGCACAAGCAAAGTAAAATAAGGAATATATTCACTACTTCCCATTGGCAGGTAAGCTCATAGTCATTTCAAGGAAAGCAGGTCTCCATCATGTGTAGCATTTCATTGTGAAGATAAACACCAGAATTCCTTATGTTTTCCCTTTCTTCTTCCCTGTAGCTTTTATTATGAGGTATGATGTCATATGGTGTGAAACATCCCTCTGGTCAGTTGGGGTCTGCTGTCCAGGCTGTGTCCCCTGTCCACGCTTTGTGCATCCCAGCCTCCTCGCCCTGGTACTGTGTAAGCACTGCTCAGTAGTAACTAAAACTTCCCTGCATTATCAACACTGTTTTGGTTGCAAACCCAAAACAAAGCACCATGCTGGCTGTTACGAGGAAAATCCTCTCCATTCCCAGTACAATGCTTTGTATCATTCTCTTCACAGTTCTGGCAAATACTGTGCAATCAGCTCTGTAAGTTAGACCCTGTGCCTTGATTGCACATAGCAAATGGATCCTGGATGAGACCCTTAGGTGTCACCTAATGATGGGTATTAATTTGCAGTGCTAAAATATAAAATTGAGGGAGTTCACTTTGATTTGCAGGGAGTTATTATCAATATTTGTATGCAAATGGAAAAAGAACAAAAACCTGAGGAATAAAAGTTCTGTTGCCTGAAGAACCTAATGTGCCTAAGAACTCCCTGTGGAAGTGGTTTATTGAGCAGCCACCGACACACAGAAAGATGAAAATTATAACCACAAGGAAAGGATTTGGTTCAAAGTCAATTTAAGTAAAATATGTGAATAGTTGCTAAGGTTGACTCTGTTCCCTACAGGCTTCAATCCTCAATTACACAGTGCAACCTGGATGCCATATGCTGGCTTGGGGACATGTTGCACTGGGCTTGTTCAGCTCAGGACCCTGGGAGATGTAGATTCAAACCTGCATACCCTGATGGGCAGAGCCTAAATCTGAAGATTAATCAACTTTGGCACTTACTGTGCAAAATTGCAACTTTTCTCTTCTTTCAGTAATAGGCTGAATTAGATATGTATACTCATACCCCTAAAATTGTAAGTGAAACTTAAATTCAGACCTAGATTTTACAGTTACTGTAAAATTTATATATCGTAATTTATATATCACGAGGTTCTCAGAGTCCAATAAACCCATGTCTTCATCAGTCTTATGAACAGTTCAGAACTGGTCACTTTTACTAGGCTGGCTTTGCTGTAATGAAACCTTAGGCTGTGAAATTGACCTAAATTATAAGTTTAAGAAGCTCTGAAAATTTCTTCCCAGCACACAATACATGAGTAAAATTTTTTAAAAGCTCTCCAAGACTCATTTTGAAGGAGCAAGTAGAAGGAATAAAAAAGTTACCGTAAGTGAGCTAAACCCACACTTCACCAAAGAAGTATTTTAGTGTCTAAAACCGCATAAAATTGATATGCTATTCTCTACCAAGAGCTGCTTTCAGGCTGCCTGAGTGGTGGGTTCTTCTGGTATGAAAAATGATTGGTGTCTTTTTATGCAGGATGCCTGAAGGGATGATAGAGCCCTGAACAGCCAAGGATTTGTGAGGTCCACTGTGAAGGAAGCCTTGTGATCCAAATATAGCTTAGAACCAAATATTTTCTTTTGCCACACAGTGTCAATAGGAAAAAAACCGAAACAACCCATAATGAAAATAATTGTACTAATATAAAAATTAAAACAATTTGTTGCAGTGGCTAGAGGAGAATACCAATGAGGCAAACTCTGAATAAGAATCTCGAAAAAAAATCTTTTTATAGGGTAGTTGGTTTAATTTGCAGAACATAGTTAACAAATGCACTATTAATACTTTAAATTCAAACTGTTGAACTTAGTTTTTAAGCCCATATATGAGCTGCATGACATTCTTACCTGTGAGCTACTTCTGGAACAGAAAATAGTGAGAGTAACTTTGGGCAAAAGTTGTGCAGTTTTGTTCCACTATTGTACTCACTGGAGAGACAACCTTTGCTTGTATTTTAAATTGCTGGCTAGCTAAAGACATTAGAATTCTTACCAAAATACAGACAACCTTTTCTAAATATCCATCTCATTCTTTCACAAATGATATTTTCCTTTCTTTTTTTTATGCAGTATTAGTTACTTACACACTTTAAATTGAAGTTTTAAAAAAGAGTTTATAGAGTTAAAAAGAACAGATGTTTTAAACAGAAGTCCTTTAATGGCCTAAACTGTGAACAACCGTGGTTTTTTAGGTGCAGGAGACTCACTTCTAAAGTCGTGTTTTACGTTTTAGGGCACTAAAATCATCTGGTCAATGTACATTCAGGTAGACATATACATTTATGATACAGGTACTTACCTTAAGAAGATCAGAGATGCTCAAAAACTGAGTATGAATCTTTTTAGGAAAAGGCACATATAGACATCTTAATAAGAAGATTTGAGAAACTGTAAGTATAGGATCAAAATTAACTTTTGCCATTGACTTTGAAGGGAGAAAAAGATTTTTAATGGATCTAAGAGGAAATTCCAAACATAAGAAAAACATGCTAGTAACCTGTGGAACACAATCTGTAATCTTCTTCAATTGGCCGCAGTGCTTTCCTTTTTAGCAGTTCCTCCTCTTGCTCCTGTTACATCTTTAGGCTGCAAATTATTTAGAAAGACGAATATCGGATTCACACCTATCAGTACACTACACACTCTCTTAGTGTCACTAATATAACAAAAACAAAAAAAAAGGAAAAGCTGATACTTAGATTGCACTAGAAGTCCATATTTTATTATTCTAAGTGATGTCTGCTTTTAGACAAAGGAGAAACTGAATGTTTAATATTGATTATTTTAAAAGACTTAACATTATTGAATTTCTCTGTCCTGAAGAACTGATCCATTAACCACTATTGTTAGGGCATCATCTAGTTCTTATAACAGCAATTCTGTGGACTCCAATTAAATTAAGCATTTTTACAATATTATTTTTGTACTAGAAACAGAGTGAGCCTCTATCTTAATTCGGCTATTTACTTTCCCCATTGTGTTTGGCCCAATTTTATCTAGTCTATGGAGTCCTAAGACATCCTACTCTATTATACACAGTATGAACCAAATATTTGATTTAACTGACAATTCTATCACTTTAGGTGCTATTTTTACATTCAAAATATTTTTTATTTAAATAACTAAATTGTTCTTGTTTTCACGCTCGAAGTCATGATGTACTGTTTATTCCAAGATGATAATTAATCTGTCCTCCAGAAATGTCAGACAGCGCTGCTGCCACAGTTGTTTGCCAGTCTGTGTCTGTGCTCAGCTCTGTGTGTGTGATTTTGTAAGGAGGTGGGAGTCCTGGGGGAAATTGTGTTAGTGGCATTGTGAATGGAACTTGGAACTTATAATATTGACTGATTTAATATTTGTAGATTTGACTTGTCAGTTGATGAAGAGAACAAAGTACAAGGCAAACAGTATTTTTTTCTTTCTTATAACTTCAACACAGCTGTCAAAGTCCTGTGGGTTGGACAGGATTGTTTAACCTCAGAAGTCATACTTCTCAACTTTGTCACTAAAAAATAAGTGGTATAACCCCTCAGCCACTTTATAAGTGGTTAGAAAGGTGGTTTGTGTTTGTACAGCTTTAGTAATAAAAGACACGTTCAGGACATATGAATGATTCTGTTGGAACTAAAAATAAATGGGATCAAAGATGTCCTTTACCTACTTCCTCTTAATATTTCTGTAACTCTGCTGGAGGTTTCTATCCCCACGCTTCTGCTGACATAAGTATATATTGAATAGCTCATTCAAATGAATATACAAATTATCTGTGTAGAAGGCAACAAGTATTTATTTAGTTTTGAAGGGTTTTGAAGCAGTGTTTGTTTTCCTTAACCTGGATAATTTCACAGATCTTCCTTAGGGAAAAGGGTTAAAGAGTTATGTTAATAGAACTAGCAGAAGAGAAGTGCGGGAGCAAGCAGTTGACAATGGGTGAGAGGTGATAATGATATAAACCTCTCTGTTGCTGAGGAATCTCTAATATAAGTCTTTGATATAAGCAGGCTGTTACGTTCCAAAGAAGGGAAAATGGAAATTATTGGAGATGATGCCAGTGTTCAGCAACCCCAGAAGTCCATATTTATAGCAAGTTCAGTAGCAAACTACCATTGAGCTCAGTTAGCCTGAAATTGACTGGGCAGCATGGAGAAGTCAACAGATACTTTCTGCCTTTCAGTATCGGATGCTACATTATCCCTAAAGTGGCGTTGATGTGAGCTGTGTTAAAAGAAACCCCCTCCCTTCTCTGCTCCTGCTTTTGGCTGCATGTGTCTAGTATTTCCCTTGAGTCAGATCCAATGACCGAAATTTAGCCCACCACTAAAGGAATAAACCCAAAGCAAACAAAAATTAGTTTTCCATTAGATTAGGTTGCTAAAGTGACTCATCCTGCAGCTGTGGATTAGTTACATCTGATGCACGGAAATGAAACAGCAGCTGGGGCTGGGGAAGAGACCACCCTGGTCAGTGACAGCTCACAGTTGCTCCAAACATGCTGTCATGTTCTGGAAGACGCAATCTCACCCTCAGCCCACTTCCCTCCCTTCCTGTCAGCAGGAACATCTGTGTGGCAGCGATGTGGAGCTAAAGAGCTGACCTGTGCTATTACTAGCCTGGATCAAGTTTACCAAACAGTGATGCAAACTCATGCCTTGCCATAAGGGAAAGGATAGTGCAGAGCAGGGTTTAACAAACAGGACTAAAGTAAGGCTGTTTTTCAAGACAGGGTTGTTTGCTTAAAGTCCTTGCAAAGCTCTGGATTTAGGATACAGCTGTAAGGCATCTTAATCTAATCTAAAACACAACTTCAGCCCTCATGCTGCATCTTCCCTTACACTGGGCCAGTATTCCGGTGGTATGATGCTGGCAACCAAGTTCAGAGAAGTAATTTGGTTAAAAAAATCAATTTTAAATATGACTTTTTGACCATATGACTTCTCAAATCACCTCATTGCATCAGGTGACTAACAAGGGAAAGAGAAGAAACACTGATTGTGGTAGTCCTGATTTTAAATCTGTTCAGGCAGTCAGTGAATTTCATCTGTAAATCTATCTACTGTGGATTGATGCAAGTAAGAAACAACACTACTATGGAGCTTCCATGGTCCCAATGTTTGCACATGGTCCCATACGCAAACAGCCACATGATTTTGCTACTTTCATTTTGGAGAGAAAAAAAAGATTTCACTAGTTCTTTCCTGTTTAGTGTTTCTCTTTTTTGACTCCGAGAATTCTATTCCTGCATTGCAAATAGGTGATAATAAAACTGGCACAGCGTTAATCTGCTGTTTCCAAGTCTTAACACTGTGGAGGAAAACAGTGATCAGAATCTACATTAGTGAAAGAAATAATTTTTCTGGTATAACTTCTTTGTGCAGCCAAACACAGTGTATAGAAATGGGTTTCCTGATAATGAAGACGATCAAAAGCATGGCTCTATAAGATTTGTGGCTGTGAAAAGCTACTTTTCTATTACTAAAAGCAGACTTTGTTTTTCTAAATTGTTTCAATTATTTCTGGGTAAATTTCTGTAACTAATTTTGGAGGAGATATGAATTCATAAATTGGTTGTGAAAATATTCAGTTTGAGCTTTCAGCGTACCATAAGATTATAAATTATTTTGCTTTTTCAATATGCCAGGAGCTTTCAGACCCTTTGAGGCAAAATAGGAAGAAAAAATTCTTTTTTATTCTCACTAGTTTAAGACTTTCTGTATGAGAATGACAGATCTGAAGATCATTATCTTTCTGTAGTATGATGACACAAGGCTTGTTCAAAAAAACCCCTCCAAAGAATGAGTGCCAGGAATACCAAGAGCTGGGAATTCAGACTGTGGTCATGATGGCTGCAGAAAGGAGGATGGGTGACAGTGGTTCAGAAATTTTTGGTGGCTGGGAGAATGACAGGATATCTTTGGTGGTGTATGTGCCTATGGCTGTAGATTCTGCTGACAGTCCTGGGGGTTGAGGGAGGTTTCCACTTAGCCAGCGGGTCATGGTTTTGCTGCCTGTAAACTGATGCATTTTCTTGCCCTTCTTCTTGCAAAGCTTCTTTTGAGATTTTTCTGTCCTATTCGTGCAGAAGGGAGAAACAGACACCCTAGTTTGGTGAGAATGGACCACGTGCATTGTAATTTGAAAGCTGAGTCAATGTTGCAGACCAGACTCAGGTTTAAATGCAAATTAAGGACAGGAAAGAACTCTCTAAGTAAGGAAATTCTGTTTATCCCTGAAACTGCAAGACAAAGATGTTTTAATGATGCTAGGGGACCAGTTTCTCCGGAACATATCCTGTGCTGGTCCAGCTGCACTCTGACTGGTAAACATGGGCAATTTTTTTAAAACTGGTGTTAGAGAGTTTGGATATTTTTTCAGAGATGAACATAAAAAAAAGAAAGTTGCATTTAAGAAATGCCACTTGAAATTCTTCCATTGATCCAAAATGACAAATTATTTGATTATAAAATGTAATTTTAACTTTTGTTTTAAATTTATTTTCTATTTTAAACTAAAAATATCGCTTTGATGTAAAATATGCAAGAAAGTGTTTTTACTTGAAATTTGCAGTCACTCAGAAAATTGTGGTGGTAATAAAATTATACTTGTATTTAATTTTTTCCACTAATGAAACTTTTACCTAAATCAGATCCAAATTAATGATTAATTTGGGATCTCTGAAGCTCCCTTTATTACCCGGAAAATTAATTATTTTCTTCAATGCTCTGTACTCTCCTTAGAAAATACATGGAGCACAAATATGTAACTCTAAAAAAGCAGGCTGGTCTCCACCCCATTTCATCCTTGTTCCCTGCAGAAATATTTGTGTAGGCATTTGCGAGAATGTAATTTCTATCTCAGTTTCTTTCCCTAGTGATCTTGCCACAAGTTTCTCTTCACAGAGTTGTAAAACCAGGTATTGTATGTGTAGTCTTTAAAATAACAAAGCAAACCAAAAAAAGTTCTGCAATTGATTCACAATCAGAATGATGTACAACTAAAATTAATTATTCTGATTAATCATAAATGTAATGTAAAGTAATGTAATGTAATGTAATTGTATGTAAATTCATACAATTGTCTTACTGAGAGTTATAATCTTTGTGTTTTATTCTCTTCTGTTGAAATCTAAACCAAACAAAAAATGAAAACTCTCCAGTGCCATTTTGGCGCTCTTCTTTACAAAAAAAAATTGCATACTACTTTTACAGTAGGATCTTGGACCTTTTCTCACCCAGCTTTTGGTATTCCTGACTACAGTGTGTGAGACAGAATCTATTGAAGTTATGGTAAGGAATTTTTCAGAGTTCTTCACCGTTGACCTGCCTCTGCTCCTTTACTAATTTCAGCTGAAGCAAAGAGAAATTATGTTAAGTGTTTCTGGAAATCGTTCCTTTCAGAGGAATCAGTAGGGTAGTTTAGGACAGTAATGTTTTCATAAAATTGCACTCATTATTTAAAAAAAAAAGAATTGTCATCTGCAAATTCTGCTCAACATGTGGTTTCCTGACTTCCCTGAACAGAAGGATGAATAACAACTTCAGGATTTCTCCCTGTGTAATTTTTTCTTTGATCTTGCAGTATTACTTTCTGGTGATATTTATCCATTTTTTCATCTGGCTTCCTTCGGTAAATGAATATATGTGGAACTTCTAAAAATTGCTTCAGTGAAACTAGTAAAAAGGGAATTACCCAAACACATTCTCTCCCCCAAAAAACAGCTGCCTTGAAACAACTTATTATTTTCATGTTTGTGGGCATCCCTACACCAAGACTCTTCCGAACTCCCACGGTTCTAGACAGTCTCAGTTTCTGACCTCCCAAGTAAACCTTTTAGTGGAAATGCAGTGTCAAAAGACTTCTCCTTGATCTCTCTGAAAAGGCTCTTTCTTGTTATAGTTTCAAGTTCCTCAGCTGCAAATCTACTAATTACACAACAGATAATTAGGTCCATATAAAAGCCACAAAAAATCCCAGACTTAGAAATCACCACAAAACAGAGGCTAGATGTCTCTGTAGATTGGCTAGTACAAGTTAAGGTTTAAATTATGGAATATTCAAGCATATTCCTCATTATTATCTGAAAAGAAAAAACAGTCGTTCTAGACATTGTCTTTGGGGTAGTTCCATAGAGACAGAAAGATTTCCCTTTTCCCCCCTTTTTCTTTTCTTCTAAAATTGTAAGAACAGAATTAAAAATTTCCTAAGATGACAGTTATTTTGTATATTTATTGAAATTATGTATATATAGCAGTTCGATAAGACAAATTGTTAATAGTTTATATCTAATGTCTTTCTGTCTACTACATTCAATCTTCTATAAATGTAAAATCTCATAAGACCAAGAAATAATGATTTAAAAGAATCTTTTTCTGGATAAATATTGGGCTTTTATTTAAATGAATCTATTCTAGATTACCATAGGGTCATGTGTGTCAGAACAAAGATAAAACCCTATTCTGTTGAAAGATGGGTTGAGTTTATCAGTGTTATGTGATAATTATCAAACTTCATATCTTTTATTTCTATGGCTCTATTAAATTATATTACTTTCCTTAACGTCCTATTTTAATAACCGTCATTTTGGGAATAGGTGAGACACTTGCAGAACTAATATGGGAATTAATTTTTCTGAAGGCCTTAGAAAAATTATCTGTTTAAAAATCTTTTACAGAACAGTGTTTGAAAATGTTCTTTCATTATTTTATTCTGAAGTGATGTCCTAGTCTTCTAAATTTGCCTTTCCAGTCATGAAAAAAAAAGTACCGACTGGCATCTTTTACCTTTACCTCTAAGATATATTAAATACCTGATTATGGTTAAACATAAATAATGTTATTAGGAATTTATACTGGTTACCACTGTTGGTGATACTGAAGTGAAAATTTTGTAACACTGGAGTCATTACCATGGCTAGGAAAAAAAAAATGTACAGTTTTGACCTTGCCAGTAGCCTAATACATTCAGTAAACTCTAAGTAATGTAAAGAAAAAAGAAGTAATGAAAGTCTTTTCAGTGGTTAATAACTTCATTCTTCTGTCTTCTTCAGAGTTAATCTCTGTTAGTTTTTCCCCTGAACCTTTTTCCCAGTCACTGTCAGTTGCTTCACTCCATGTAAAAATCCTGTCTTATGCACCCCAATATTCAGAATGACTCTTCAATACATCAACACTGAAGTTTTCACACCCCCCCCTTCTTTTTTTTTCGGAAATGATCGTGATTGTCTAGATTTTTATTTTTGACTAAAACTTTCTGCCCACGTGATTGTATTTCCAAGATTTTACACCCATGAATTTGTGTGTATAATCCCTTAGCTATTAATATCTAGTTTTTCATATGTTAGAAAATTTAGCTGCTACTTCTAAAGAAACCCCACAAACAATATTAACCCCCATGCCCCATCCCTCTTGAAAAAACCCAAAAACAAACCAGCAAACAGTCACACCAAAACCTGTGGAAAACAGGAGGGACATAGGTCATCTGCTTTGAGAAGAGGTAGAAAAACTATATTATGCATTTCTGAATTGTTTTTCTGGATGAGTTTAATAACTTGAGACACCAGAATGTTCAGGATGGAGTCATTGTGAAGAGTGCCATCCAAAAATCACAGTCATTCCCACAGCTCAGGCAGTAGTCAGCTATTCCCACAGGATGTATTAGCAAAACCTTTCCACATCAGCAAAGCCTTTAGATTAAATTTCACTTCTTCAAATGTTATCCAACAGCTTTACTGAAAAAAAGCTTGCATAACTGAGACTGAATTTGCACTTACAGGGTTGTAATTCGAATCTTTGTGAAAGTACATAAAACCTCAATGCACAAAACCAAAAGAACAATTAAAACCCAGAAGTATTTGAAGGAAAAACATCTTTCTGTGGCTTTCCTCTATCAAAGTTAGACTGAATCTTAGCCCATCGTACTAAAATTTGTCGTATAGGTGAGGATCCAATGTCTTTGGTAGGTGGAGTTCTCATGTGATGAGCACGTGCTGGCTCACATGAGCTGGGGGTAGGATGAAGGCGTTTGGGTTACATGAGGAAAACAGATTTTGAAATAGGCTACAACATGCTAATTTCTGAAATGAGATGAAAGGTAGTCCTTCGCTACTTTTTAAATCTACTTCAATTGCTTAGATATCTTTTGTTCAAAGTCTGCTTCTGGCCCGTACTAATTGGATGTGTCTTAATCAAAGATCTTTTCCTAAAACACAAGTTCAGTTTGCCATGATCTTTTATCCCTAAAAACTGTTTCCTGTTTGCTGAAGTAAAAGCTTATATTTTACATTCATAAGAGTAATAATTATTGACACTATGAATAATACAAATCTAGCTGATTCCCACAGTACGAAATTATATTATAGGCTTGATACTGTTTTAGTAGTTTTATTGGAGCTTTCAGATGATGGATGACCTTGCCTATTAAATTGTTGCCATATAGATTGTTCCTAAAAATCAGTTTAAACAGTAAATGAAATCAAGTATCATAGCAGTACATTGACTTATATATCTGTCCTTTTCATGTAAATCAGGTTTTCTTATTAGAGTAACTCTGTGCAACTCAGTTTGTTCAGTATATGGTGGAGAAAAAGAAAAGTGTTTATAAAGTTTATGAAGTTTATCAATTTAAAACATTCTTCTCCCTAATATTAACATTTTGTATTCCATTATTCCATAATAAAAACTATTACTCTTCGGATAGTGGGACAAATGAGAGTAGGAACTGACTTGGGTAGCCAAACCCAGCTATTGGTGATTAGTACTGTCAAAGCAGTGTTTCTTGCTGTCTGAAGTACTGTGGATTCCTTAATCTTCTGGAAACACCTAATCTATCTAGCAAACACAAAATAAAGCAACTATGTGTGCAATCCCATATGTTAAAGTCCTGTTTTCTTTGCACCAAGAGCCATAAGATTTTCAAAGCAAATATTTGAAAAAGCGACATCTTACAGTAGAACGAGAATTATTATGTCCTCACCATGACCACTCTTTTTTTTTTTTTTTAACTCAACAAACATGACATTCTGCTGAGATACTCGTATAAATGCTTATTTATTTCCTTTTTGTTTCTCCGATGCTATGTGTGCGCTATTAGGATTCTGATTGTGGCAAATTAGATGCTAGTGGACGAGATATCTTACCTCGTGATATTATGGGTAGAGCAGTAATTTTGGATAATCTCTACAATTTAGAAAACTTACATTGACCTATGTTTTATCTCACTTTCTTTTGCAGGTTAATACTGGTCTTTCAAGTTTTTTCATCCCTTTATTACTGTAGTGGTTACAAGATTTCACTAACAATGCTGCTCTATGAATTATGTCATCATAGCAAAGCATGTATCAAATCTGTCATTGGATAAACTTCCTGATAATTTATCTTCAGCTGAGCAAATTGCACAAAGTAGTGTTTGAATTTATTCATTTATCAGCATTTATACACAGATGAGTTATACTGCTTGTTACTTTTTTATCTGATGTAAGTCCAAGTAAGTCCACCACATTAAATGGAACTACTGTCAAACTGAAGACTTATTAATTTATCTTTGTAGTCCTGTGCAAAATATATATTGCCCTTGGGTGCTCAGATAATAATAATAATAATAATAATAATAATAATAATAATAATAATAATAATAATAATAATAATAATAATAAATAAAAACATAACAATAGTAACAACAACAACATCATAATAATGCTACAACTACTAAATGTTATAGACACTACTAGACTACATATACTGCATTACAAAATACATATTTTTATTTCTTTGTAAAATAGTTTCCAGTCTGTTCTCATAAGTTGTAGGGAAAAGTTTGTCAATTTGTAACTTGCCACGATCTCCATAAAATTTTGGTTTTTACGGTTGCTAGTTTTACATTTTCAGTTTAAGAATTACTTACCATAAGGAATTGAGTACTCAGCAGACTTTGGGTTGAATATGGCAGGTTTGGAACAAACCTAAAGATTTATGTATTGCATGGATGTACAGTAGACTTCCTTAGTTTTAAATTACTCTGTTCCAGAACAACTGATCAAGAATAATAATTTTGAAAATATCAAGAAGTGAAAATGAAAATCTGAACCACCATTACTAGACCAGTAAAAGCTTCTCGAATTTGGAAAAAAGAAAACCCACCTCAACCCTGAAACATTAATTGTGTGAGTGATGCCTGTTGCTGTATTGTGTAGTTGTTATGAAACTTCAAAATGACAAGAGAAATGTCACTCTTGCTTACAATTTCTATCCAAATATTTAAGCAGAAGAATCCAACTAGTATGCTTATCTCTCAACTGCAAGCTGCTTTCCTTGTTTTTTCAGGTGCCAAAAATTCCAGCTGCCCAATATCCTACTGTGAAAATCTTCAATTTCCCCTGGCAGCTTTTATGAAACAGCAAACTTTATCAATTATAAAAACCTTACAGAAGATCTAAAGTTGAAAATGTCAGGAACAGTCTAAAACCATCCAAATAAAAGCTTAGGGTTTATCTGCTGGTTTGATTATTCATGCTCAAACTCATTTAAGGAGAATCCTCTTTTCCTTAACAGATGTGATTGCTGTGAAGCTTTTCCAGAGTTGGTAGAATTGAGAAGTCTCAATTGCATTGAGGGTACTTCAATTTGGTGGCCACAGGCTTGGCTGTAAACGATTATCTTTAGGGAAAGTGGCAACAGAGTCCAGCATAGGAGTTGCTTGCTTCAGGAAAGTTTGGAACCAGAACACTCACCAAATTTCTCAGCTTTATTACTAACAGAGAGAACACTTACAAAGAGAAGAATACAAACTGTATGTGGAGAGACTGTTTGTTTCTTGGTTGGTTGGTTGGTTTCTGTTATTTCAAGGCTGCTTGCATAGAGGATTTCTCTCCAGTGACTGTGCTCATCAGGTTTGTGTGCACACAGAACTTCAACTGAGTCCCCGATGAGCTTTTTGAGCTAAATAGAAACTGGGTTTTATTAGTGACCCAGCAGAACTGTTTCCATCATCAAATGTGCAACTTCTGATTGCACAAAAGTTCTTTGCACTACACCATTCATGTACTCAAAACACAGCATTTTATTTTCTGCTCTGTTTCTCTATCTCACTTTGATTCTCAAATGGCATTTTGAAATGCAATGACTTTGAACATATGATGGCACTGTTGTGTAATGACTAAACTCTGTTTAATTATTACATGCCCTTTGCCATGACTGGTTTTGTTATTCAGAAAAAAAAAAAAAAAAACAAACCCACAAAAAGAAACAACAACAAAAAACCCCTAAGAAGGCTCCAGAAAGTAGTCTTTATGGTTTTGTAAAAAACATTTTTCTCAATAGGTCATTTATTTGGACCCCATCAGTGACTTTCAACCTCATTTATTGACCAATATCTTGATCTTTTTTAGTTTATGCACATCTTCAGTGATTTCAGGCTTTTTTTCTTTTTTGTGTTTTCAAAAGCATTGGATGAAATATTTGATTTTTTTTTTCTTGTTTTGATTGTTTACTATCAGCATACTTCTGGCAACTCATGGAGGTTGATTGCAATGCCAATATTCCTAAATGATTTTCCCAGCAGAACTCTGGGCCTGCAAGTGTGTGTGCACAACCCAGTGAGATTTTGTAGTCCCTGGGGCCTCAACAAAACAACTTTCAGTCTATTTGCTCAAGAATGATAATAGAGGTATACCCTGCAGGAAGCCAGATAGAGGCCTTCCTGCCTTCTATACAGGAACAATAAATGGAACACCAAAGTTCAGGGGACCTGGGAAGGTCAAGAGAAAGGAAGCTGTGTCCTTTCATTTTCTAGCTAGGTGAAGCTGGTAAAGTCTGAGTGGATTGGTTTGGGTTCGGTTAGAAAATAAAAGCCAGCTTAAAAGAAAGAATTCTGGGAATCATAGTTCTCGGAAACTTTTGCTCTGCTCTTTGGGTCAGTTCATATGTCTTCGGGCTTGTACTGTCAGCAGCAGTAGCAAACACAGATGACTCAGTTTGCAGCACTTTGTGCTTGTTTTCCTCCAGGGAAACAGGAGGCAATTAAATAGTGCTCCTTTTCCCTTTAGTTGACTCATTAAGAGCATGCAAAGCCTTTTATAAATAATATTATTTTTTCACTTGTGGAATACCTGTCACCCCCTAGCAGCTTAGCCCACTGTTTCTATCTGTAACCAGCAGAGTGTCATTTTCTAGCCAACAAGTGTTTTTTCTGGTATTTAATTGCTTGGCTGGAAGATGACACAAACAATTACTCTCATAAAACTGTTATGGAAATACAGAATGAGACAGGTATGAGTAACAGCTTCTCCAAAAATGGCTAAAGTTAAGGAGGACTACAGATTGAGCAGGAGTCAGCAAATTGTGATTTTGAAAGATGCTAGAGAACAGAAAGCATAAGTAGAAAAATGACTTATGAGTGATGTATCTCCCTGCCTTTCTAAGGTGGGATACTGTGCCCATTTTTGAGTGCTGCTGTTGAAAGGGAGATTGGCTGCAGGGAATCTAGGCAGAAGTCACAAAAGCGATCACAGACATAGAAAACTTGACTTTTGAGTGTAAAACAAACATTTTGCAGTTGTTTGGTGAAGACTTACAGAAAATTGTAAATAAATGGATGATGAAAAAAGGAAAAGCTCTGCATGTTTTAGTTTCTGTTTCTGTGGTAGATAATAAACCAGTTAAAAGTATGGCAGGCACAGCCTTATCCTCACTTGCATTTTTTGATTATGTCTGTATTCAGCCAGCAGCCCCTGTTTGGCCCTCCATTTCTGGTTGCAACCAGGAGTGACAGAAATAGCTGTAGGTGTGTGATTCTCTAAGAAAATGATATGAAATGGAGGAGAAATTTCTTAATATAATTAAGACAACTGTATCAAAAATTCTCAGTGATGAACAAGGACTTATGATTTTCAGGAAATGTTTTGGTGGGAGGAAAACAGTCCTCAATGCACAGTCCATACAAGCAGGAGCTTGTGGTGGTCATTTTTATCCTGCATCTGAGTGGAAGAAAGCAAAGACACACCTCAAGTTCAGCTCCATCAAGGATGGCAATTTATTCTCTGTATGAATCCATTTTCCATTTTCTTCCACTTTGCCTTTTTTTTTTTTTTTCCATCTAATACTATACATCATTTTAGGTCATTGTGACCTTTATTAAAGGAGTGGTGTGGCAGAGATTTGCTTTAATCTGTACTCCTTCAAATATTTTTATTACAACAATGACTTCTACTTTGGATAGGAAATTCCCACCCCACAAAAAAAACAAAACCCCCCCAAAATCCCCAACAAAATATCTGTTGTTAAGTGACACTGCTTCTATGCTTCTGAATTTTACTTTTTCATCTGTGTTGCACTGTTTTTCCCACGTTTCAGTGTGTTGTTATATTTGTGTATGTGTAGTATGGACACGGGGCCTTTATTTCAAGACCGTGTCTAAGCAGGGTAAACTAGATTTGTTTCTCAGATATGTGCTGGCAACATTCCTAAAAGCATTTCATTTGGTATTTAATCTCCTGCAGCTCCTGTGAAGCTGAGAGAAGATTTTTTTGCTGTCTTTATGTTTTTTTTTCTTACCGGGTATGTTATTTTTCAATATGCTTCAAACTTTGAAAATTCCCTATGTGCAAAGACGATATTTTAGTCTTCTTTGGACTTTATTGAAGTGCAAAACAAATAATATAGTTAACCCTTGCTCTTTAACAACACAGCCATCTAGATTGTAAGAGTTGCTTTCCATGTTTTTCTGGTTCTGCTTCAATTAAAAAGCAATTCAATGGTGCAGAAATTGGAGAATTAACTCTTATAGAGAGTGAACACTTCATTAGGTACCTCTTCATTAAGAGAGTTAACTCATTCCTGAGTGAAGACTTAACACACAACAAGTGAACTTCTTTTCCAAGGCTTCCCAGCCATGTCACGTCAAGAGATCCACTGCAGAATATGCAGTACTCACGCTTGTTTCCGTGTATTGTGTCTGGTCTCCGAGTAAGGCTTCACAGGCGTGTTTGCAGCGTTTCTTTCCTTTCAGGTTGTGCTCTTTGATAATCATTCTTAAATGCATGGAAATGTAACTTTATCTCTCCATTATGTTTTTCTACTCTATATGGTGAAATAAGAACACTAACAAGTTTCCTGTAGCTTTTGGAGATTAGTTAGTGTCACAAAACATCACTGGATATAAAAAGCCCAAATAATCTTGACAAAGTCACCTCTATCTGTTTTTTTTTCCAACACTGCTTTAAAAAAAAATGTTCTGCAGTGAAAATTATTGTGCTTTGATCAGACAATTTGAACCAAAGGTCTTTTTCATTTTTTCCTAAATATGATGGGTTGCCACACCAGTATGGAACTACTCAGTTCATTAAAAATCAGAAGAAAAATATACCAGTAAGTATCAACTTATTACATCTCCTAGCTAAATATTATTTTTCCTTTTAGAACCATCACAGTGTACTGTAACTGAAATGTATGATTTTGTTTTGAGCCTGAATTCCCAAGGAAAAAACAACGCTTGTGGGAATGAATTCTGTGCCTTCGGTTCCCCATGATAAGTTTTAAATCTGTTGGCCAATCTCAGTTTAATATATTACACAGGTAGTCAAACAGATATGTCATTTCTGCACTGCTGTTTCTCGTGTCTTGTATTCCCTTTGTTTGTCATACCACAAGTCAGAAAATGAAACCTTTTTTTGGGAAAAAAAATTCATTTACATGGGATTTTACCTGATCTTTAGCTTGCTGGACAGAGAAATAATGACCACAATAATCTATAACGACCATAACCTACCTAAGCCGACATTTTCAGCAAATAGCTGGTTATTTTGGGGTATCTGAAATAAAATGGAATTTTGAAAATGATGATGTTCAGAGAGAACTGAATATCAGTCTTCTGGTAGCCAGTCTTCAATAAATGTAACATTTTGAATCAGTAGAAACAATCTAAACTTAGTCAACATTTGTAAAAATACGTTTCTATAGAAATGTACAGAATTGATCCTTGTTACATTTTCTAAAGCCTTTCTGTGAGCTAAGTCTTCAATTTTTTGCACTGTCAGAGCTGTTACCAGGCATGAGTTCTCTCAGACTCTTGTCTTTCCTTCCCTGTTTGCACTGCTAAATTCCTGATCCCATGAGATAGGAATGATTGCAAAAGTCTAGGGTAGATTAGATTTTTAAGTTTATGGGCCTATTCTGTCATTACTAGATTTCATGAATATTTTAGGAAATGCAAATAAGAACAATAGGATTCAACATTTACTTGGTCGTGACTGCTTAGTGATAGGAAATTCTGGGGAATTATTCACAGCAGAATTAGGTCCTTAATACCCTCTATTATAGTCTTCTCAATAATTTTTTGGGGTTTTTTATATCTGATCAGTACCCATAATTTTACTCTGTATTTATGAAATTAGTTCTAAGCCATGCCTTTTTAATGCAACTACTCTCCTTGTCCTAGATACTTTCTGTTAGAAGTTCTAAAAAGACTTTTCTTATTAAATTTTTTTTTATTATTTTTTTCACCTCTTACATTTACAAGCTTTTCCTAAATACTGTTTTTCTAGCTTAGTATCATTTAAAGAAATGAACAGAAATCTCATGCATATTGCAGTTTTCAATTTCAAAAGTGTCTTTGAACAAGTTTTGTAATCAAAAAGATAAAAGAAGGAAAAAAAACAACATGCCATATTAATGTACTTCTCAGTATTAGTCTTGCCTTGTCCAGTAAAAGAATAAACATGCTATTTATTTTCCAATTAACACTGATAAACCAAGTAATATTAGAAGAATGGCTAAGATAATGGACAGAATTAATAATTTTTGATGGAATAGCTGGTGCTTGAATAAGAATTAAGGCTAGTTGCAGCAGAGGACACCTAGCTAACATCTTGATAATTCATCTGATGCTTTCACAAAGCGATCTTGGAAACTTAATAATGCCACTTCACTAAATGAAATTCATGAAAAGCAGGACAGGTATAAGTCTATGATCTTACAAGTTCATGGCGGTTTGGGGATTTAGTCTTTAAGGGACACAAAACAAAGGAATATGAAAGCACCAATGAAACAAAGAGAAAGAAACTGTTCTGTTAGAGATGCAGTCTGATAAATCTCACTTTGTGTGTAAGCTGTGTAAGTGTAACTGTTTCATTTTGAAAGCTAAAGAAGACTAGATTTTGACATTTAAAATATACATATCCTTAAAATTCACATAAAACAATAAAAACTTTCCCTCCTATGCAGAAATTTGGATTTTTCTTAAATTTGTGCTAAGAGCACAGTCTGGGAGTTTGATGGCTTTGATCTACAGCACTCTTCTCTTTGGAAGGCATATACAAGGTCTGTAGTTTGAAGCTTGGATTTTTTGCCCAAGCATGAGGTTTTTTTGTGCTTTATCTTAGTCATGTTCCCCAACTCTGTATGCTTCATGGCTTGGGGAATATCTTTATTAGCACTGCACACTCAGGGCTGGTTGTTTTTTTTTTTCCTCATTGTTGTTCATGTTCTATTATTCATATATTTCTCAATGTATGACATTTTTGCACTTCACAAAATTACAGAATCACCAAAGTTGGAAGAGACCTTTAAGGTCATCTAGTCCAACAACCAACCCAACACCATCATTATCAGCCTTAAATCATATCTGCACGTGCCACATTCAGATGTCTCTTGAACACGTTTTGTAATGAGCTTGAGTGTTGAATAATGCTTGTTTGACTCATATTTTCAAATACTCTACTAAAATAGCACAGAACACATTTTATAAAAAACAAAACAACAAAAGCAAGCAAAAAAACAAACAAACAAAAAAACCCCCAAAATACCCCAAACCTTTCATTTTTCTTTTCTAAATAAAACATGCTACTACATTGCATAGTGTAAACTACTGCAAACACATTTGGACACATTTTCTCCTTAGTCCTTTCCTAATAAGCAAAGCTAACAGACGTCTTCCAGCACAACCTCCCCATACCAGCGTCCCCATTTCAGCAGAATTCTCATGTGTCTGCCTCCTTCTATGAGCAATGACATTTCACATGTCCTCAGTTATGCACCTGCCTAGATTAGGGGCTAGCTGAGGTCTTGCTCTAGAGTTTTCTGTAGTCTATTAAAGAAAACTAAAGGGAATATTGTATAGCCTGGATTCAGTGGCTTCTTGAGAAGCAAAAATACAAGTACCTTCTGGGTCCCCATACAACACTGACCAACTCACAGTGTTATGGGCTGGGAAGAAGATTCTTGCTTAGTTTTCTGGTCTGGATGAGTTGATAAATATGCATTTTAAAATAAACAGATAACAATAATTTTGTGACTGATCATGTCAACTGACCATTTTTATGTTCATTTAGTTTAAGTTAACTTTTTAGTTGACCTTTCTATGTCAAAATACTATATTTTACTAAGATGAATTCATAAATTCTGTCCTTAAAAGATCTTGCATCTATTTATGCAAATACCTTAATCAAAAACTAAATTTTGTTAGTCAAATTTTAGTTCAAGAATCACATTAACATTTTAACCATTATTTGTTACAGTCATGAATAACAAGTAGTTTTAATAACACAGTGAGTTGAAATACTTAACTACTGTCTTAATTAGGGTACATGCTTTGTTAGAGTTACTTGATATCTGACACTCCTCAAAAAACATCAAAACAAATCTGTTTGATTTTATTCTTTTTTAATTGTTTTGCTTTCTGCTCTTAGTTAGTTGGCTCTATTCTTAAACTCAGTCAAAGTAATTACTGCATAAAACATTTACAACACAAGGAGTCAATACGCTTTTTTGCATATTTGTGGTCACGCTCAGAATAATATCTTACAAAAGCAAAGCCATAATGAAGTCGCAGGTAACTGTGTACTAATGACTTCCCAGTAAAAGCTTCTGGGAAGATCTAAGCATAAAAGTTACTTCCAGCAAACATTTATTTACCTAAAGTTAAGGTAAGTCACAATATTTCTAGTTCCCATCTTTCTCTTTCTTTGGTGGTTTTTGTTTATCAGTTTGATTGTTTTTAATATGTTCTCTGTTTTAAAAGGAATGCTATGATTTTTTAGACTGGAGCAAATTTATTTTAGTGTAGATGAGCCAAAGGGCCTACTGCACATGTTTAAATCCCACTTTTGTCTTCCTCTGAGTGCTTTCTGAGACAGAAAGAGGAAGATTTCTGTTGCTAATTCCAGCTGACACTGTATTCACCACTAGCAGGAGATCCTATGTGGTTACTTGCCGGCAAAATTGATGTTTGGTTGTTGTGGAACTTACCTAGACTTGTCCATAAGCACTTGAAAAGTGGGAGTGGATATGTAGTTTCTGTTTTCTGTGTTAGCTGTTTGAAGAATGATAGAAAAATAAGCCAGGGAAAAATCTCAAGAGGTGATGGAGTTTATTGCAAATGTCAGGATTAAGTATACTGAGATTGTACTACAGTATGTGGTAGCCTTTTCCTAAACACCTCAAAAGTGAGATTTCAGATGTCTTTAGAATACCTGTTTGTATGTTTCAGAGAGGAAACAAATATCCAAGCTATCTAACATAATTTTTTTTTTACTACAAATTATGCTGATTCTTTTTTATTCTACTTCCAGACACCTGGAAAACAATTGTCTTTCTCTTAATGTCAGCACTTAGTTATTAGAAGATTGTTATCAGTGTCCTTCCTTCCTCAGTCTTCTCTTTTCTAGACTAAACAAAGTCCTTCAACTTCCTTAAGAGGTTATTCTCTATACTCTTAATTATTCCTATAACCTCTACTACGGAATCTTTCCAATTTGCTTTTTTTTCTGTTTTAATGTCCCAAAGCTGGATTAAAAACCTCAGCTTCTAAAAACTATGGCCTTATTAATTTACTACCAATTATTTTAATTTTGTGTAGTTTTAACTTTGTCTTTTTTATTTCTTCTTCAGTTTTGAATAACTGGAATTACTTAATTTTAAATTATGAATGTCATATTCTTAAAGATTAACTGTATTCAATCAGGATCCTTACAGAATCTAAACTTGTTTTTCACAGTGTTCTGTTTATTTTTGTGAAGTGTTTTCTTGACTTTAGCAGAATTGGAATTGTAACTGAGTGACTGATATTTTTTTAGACATCATCTCCATTGGTCTATGTGTATTTTTTCAGTAAAGAAAGAAATGGGAGTGAGTCACAGTTCTATTACCTTTATTATGGTGAACCTGGTGGAAGACAAAGTGGATGATAAGACTTATATGGCATCTTTGGAGAGTAAAGAGAGCAAAGATCTGTTTTGTAATTTTATTATGTGTTTCTAGTGTGTTAATAGTACTATTCAGTAATAAGAACCTTCATGAGAAATGAAAAATGTGGTCAACAACATTAATATCTTACTAGCATAATTTTATGAGGCATTTATTTTTATTTGGTCTTCCATATAACATTTTGATAGCATTAATTTCAATATGTAAAACATTTCGATTGAAAACTTTTACTTAGAGGATGTATTTTCATCTTTGTTTCATATTTAAATGACAACATAAGGCTGTGGTATGATTTGAGATATTTGTTGTTTGATATATACTTTTTCCTGCTTTCAAAAAGTTATAATATTTGAAGACTTATTTTTCAGAAAATTGATATTTTCACTTTTTTTTCTGTTCTGAATTTTGTGCTCTTAATACTCGTAGTGCAAAAAGCTTAACAATGAGACTAGACCTGATATACAAATTCTGCTGTCTAAATATAAAATCAAATCTTATTTCATTAACCTAAAATTAGAGTACTGAAATAATTTTCTCAGGATCAGATCTCTAAGACTGATGAAGAATCAACATATTTACGTGACGCCATATAGCTGACTTCTCCAATAGAGTTTTCTAGTATTTTATTTTCCTAACATAGAATTTTGTGTATTTTCTCTGCCATGTTAGTGTATAGTACAAGTGAGTCAAGATCTACTCTCTGCCCTCCTTCTTATTGGTGTGTTTTCCATTACACTCATATTTCATATTTGGATTAATTGATTGTACCCAAGATTGGATGCCTTATGCTCAGCTCTGCATGTGAGCTAGCCTCTCCAGGCTACATTTATAGTCAGTGTAACGAGTGGAGAGCTTGGTTGAGTTGAAGTAATTTGTCTAATCCTAAAACAAATGTCCAAAATGCGTTACATGATCAAACCTTAAATCTGTGTCCATCTTTCAAAGTCAAGTGAGTTGAACCCTAACCTCTTCTTTTTTATTTCTTTTTTTTTTAAATCTCTGGCATTCACACCACTTCACCTAATAACTTACCTCTTGCACAGTGTATGCATGATTTATCATTATAAGGGAAGAAAGAACAAACCATACTGTAAAAGCTAGCCCTAAGAAGGATTGTCACTATGCCTGTCAAAGAGGAGGAACTCTCCTTCACATTCCTTTCATTTTGATGCTGTCCTCATCAGAGAAAGAAGTATCCAAAATTGCATTTTTCTTGATTAATCAAATTTCTCCATGAATATCCCCTTTTAACCCCAAAGATTCTTTGGTGTTTTAAAGGACTGCTGACACATGCTGATGAACTGTGTATGTTATTCAAGTAATTTTGTATACACATACCACATAAAGACAATTTTCCCCAGATTGTGTTCAACACCAGAGAAATGTTTTTCAAAGGCAAGATATGTGATAACAACTATTCCATTCCTACCTATAAGGAAATTCAATTTGTTTAAAGTGATTGTACTACTCCTTGGTGAGCATCTCTCTTCCTAAGAGTGCAGAGGATCACAGTGGTCTGCCTCATATCAGATCAAACAGTTCAGCAGGGAATGTCAAAAAGTCATGTTCAGAACCAAAATTTCAGAGATAGGAGACAGAAGAATATTCAGATGTCGTTACCCTTGCTACAAGTCAGCACAGTTTCATGCAACTTGCATCTTTCTTTTCCATAAGACTCAAACTGCAGCAGACTCACTTTTAGCCTGTCTGAGTCAATCAACACCACTGTATTGTATCTCTTCCCTGCATGAGAATATGTGAAGGAGGAAAGCAAGCAAATACTAGATACAGATTTGGTCTCTCTCTTTTTAATGCCATATGATATTTTTCTAGAATTTTTAAAGGTTTACTTCTCTGTTTATGAAACTTCTTTTCCTCATGTCCACTGACACACCTCTTCATCCAGAGTGAAATCTGTCAGTGTTCTAAGAGGCAGAAAATAACATATTTGAATGCTTTCAGCTGTAAAAGACATAGGCCAACAACCATAAATGATGTATTTTTGCTATAATATACATGGCTTTTTATTGGTGTCTTAAGGAAAAGAAAATAATGAAGGATTATTTTATATATATATATATATATATATGTAATATTCAACTTTAATAAAAGCAGTCCCCAATGAGTTTATAAAATAACGAAAGGGAAATCTCCCCTTCTCTTTTATTTGAAATATTTGTTAGTCTGAGATCCTTATTTAAATAATTCTGCCATTTCAATGAAACCTGTCCTCTTTTTTGTTGGTTGGTTGCATCCAGCTCTCAGTCATCTGATTTTCTCTGCTTTTTTTCTTATGAATTTAAAGAAAAAATACAGAAATAGAATCACAGAATGGTTTGGGTTGGAAGGAACCTTAAAGATCACAGTCCAATCCCCTGCTATGGGCAGGACCATCTTTCACTAGACCAGGTTGCTCAAACCCATCCAATCTTACCTTGAATACTTCAAGAGATGGGGCACCACAACTTCTCTGGGCAACCTATGCCAGTGCCTCATCACCCTCCCAGTAAAGAATTTCTTCCTGATATCTCATCTAAACCAACATTTTAATTTTTTAATTTTTAATTTTTATTATTTTGAAAGTCACATAGTTTTCATGGTGTTAGGCTAGTTTGGGAGTTCAGAGATGGCTTCCTGCTTGTTTGAATGGGAAAAAACCCCATGGCTGCTGGATTCCTTACAACTGCATGTAACATGATTTTCTTTCCAGATGGAAGATAGTTTAGAAAGGATAGATATTCAATTATAACTGAAAAGGGTGTGACTGAATAAAAATCCTGGTGTTCATTAATTAAAACCCTCAATTTTCTTTCCAAACTAAACTATGTACCTCACCATGTCTATTGGGAGAGGAAAGAGAGAAAAAGGAGTTGTTTTTTTTCCCTTCGCCCTTATCTCAGTGAAAGCCCTACTACTTTCTGGGCCTCCATTTTCAGTTATGACTCCTGGCCATGGAAGGGGAAGAAGGGCAAAAATTTCTTCATGGGAAAGGAAAGAAAGCAAGGAGTAAGGAGGAGGAATATAAGTTATGGGTGTGTTTGTTTTGAAGCTGGTG
Source organism: Dasyornis broadbenti (assembly GCA_013397935.1). NCBI lineage: Eukaryota > Metazoa > Chordata > Aves > Passeriformes > Dasyornithidae > Dasyornis > Dasyornis broadbenti. The sequence goes on from VZRN01002817.1 coordinate 1,276,792, forward strand.
TTGAACTGTAGTGTGTGTGTGTACATATTTTAATTTTCCATCTCTGACCTATGCCACCCATAAACACATGACAAATGCTTGAGTACACATGCTCAAGTAAGAAAGTATGTTACTTGATTCATTTATATGACTGACCCATGGTCACTGATTAATATGCAATGATATTTTATAATGAACTGCAGCTGCGAAAGAAATGAAAATAAGTAAAGATAAATTAATAAATTCAATGTATTTTTCTGGTGTCTGCCTTCTAAAAGAGTCAAATTGTAGACTGCAGAATATGAAACAGTGAGTGATGAGGCAGAATGGAGAGCTACTGGGGACTGATGAAGGCCATATCATCAAAAGTTTCAGCTAAACACCCAAACAGAGAATACCCTAAACAGCTACAGAAACAGAAATTTGTGAGATCATGTTTCAGAAGACATTTAATGTTTGTGAAACATATATGTACTAAACGTATTATGGCAATTCTTAAAAAGAAATTGTAATCCTGTACTCTATTGCAGAATGCGGTTGGCATGTGTTGCAAACAGCACATGGGCCATCACTGGGTGGTCATAAAACAAGGTATTTTAAGCAGCATGCCTACCAAGTGCTGAATGAAACTAAAGGTTCTGTGAAAATAATGTTATACCGCAATTGAAAGTCTTCATGACATTAGTTACCCTTAAGCTAGATTTTACATAGGAGATCTTGAATCAAGGCCACTTCATTTTTTGTTTTCTACTGTCTTGATGTTTGAATTACCTTATGTTACAAGGACATGAATATGCTTCATTGTACTTGAAAATGTAGTATGTATCTATGCTGAAACCAGAATTAAGGCTGCCAAATTTGGAAAATGCTACTTCAAATTTATAAATGGGTTCTTCAGTGAAGAATGTGGAAAAATACAAGTAATTTCCAAATTATTCTTAACTCAGTGTTTTTGTGTAAGAATGGCTGTAACAACTATGGAACTGACTGTCTAAGTGTTCTGATTACATATTAATTATTTAATGTTTTGGGCTTTTACTTCATATGGAAACAAGAAGCCTTTACTTCTAGAATTATCTAGAATATTTACTGCTTATATATGAATAGAAGCAGGAACAGAAGCAAAGCAGCTAAAATTGGTTGTCAATTTAATCTGTAGTTATGGTCTCCTGTGGAATTGGTTTATGACAGAGGAAGTGGGATAAGTAACAGTATTCAGTGCTTTTTCTTTCTCATTTTTTTTTAGACTGATGGTTCTGCTAAGGTTGTGACTTGTTCACTGGAGAGAGATAAAAAGATTACAGCAGCAAGTGGGATTGGGGACTTATATTAATGCGGAATCAATACTGCATTGTAAAATCAAAATTCATTGGACTGAGAGTTGAGCATTTTCTCAAATTTTAGCAATTATCTCTCGTAAACAGTTTTCCTATGAAGTGTCTTGATTATATATAATGCTATTGTTCTACTGACCCTTGCCACCACACAAAATTAATTTGACATATTGTGTAGCATCACTATAATATTGTCTAATGGAGCTCAGATTTATCTTTGATAAAAAGCTGCCATTATCCTCTTGCTTAGCAACACAAATTGTTGGTGTGGATAGCATGAGAGCAAGAGCAACTCCTGACATTACAGTTGGATTCACAAATGTGGACCCTTGAGCAAATTGCTAACCCTGTTGGGTTTTAAAGCTTCACCAGAGAAAATCTTGTTGTATATTTGAGGCTACAGCATACAAAAACTTGCAATCCCTTTGTGTACAGGTGGAATTGCAGTAAACTGTAAATATTTATAATTTTTATTTTATTCTAAAGATTTTAACAGCTCAGCTTCATTATGAAGTATTGGATTTTTTTAATCACTACCCATAGAAAACCTAAAATCTCTTCAGTATATCTCCTTTCAAGAGAATTAACATCTCTTCTAATTAAGCATGGTAGGTTTTGGCACAGCCAGAATTGTATATTGTTTAGGATTGGACGTGCTTGCAGATAAAGCATTTTCACAGCTTCATAGTTTCCTATAATAAGGCTGTTAGATGAACTCATTTGCTTCATGCTGGAATATTAAATATTTCTACATCTGTTGTTCATATGTGCACATGAAACCTTTTTTCGGTTATGGAAAGAAGCCACGAGCTCTCCCTTTCTCTTATCTGCCCTCCTCTCTCCCTCTCTCCTCACTTTACAAATACTGTGTATGTGACCATTTGGCAGAATGCATTTAAAAAAAAAGTCAGTGGAAAAAAACTGTACTAAAGTTTCACTCTAAATATATACAAAATACGTCTATTAGTTTGTAGAGAAGAGAACTTGAGACTTTCTTCAGGAAAGGGCTGTGAGTGCCTTTTAAAACAGGAGGATTTATCTTTCCCATTGCTCTGCATGTAGAGACAGGCAACACACAGCTTCAGGTAAAACCTGTGTCTCTTTAAGATAATATTCTTCCAGTTCTACATTCGTTACAAGGACTTTTCTTAATTTATGTACAAAGACGTGAAATCATTCTTGTCCTCCTACTCATATACTATGTATTTTACTGGATTCTGGCAATTATTTCTGCAGAAAGCCCTCATTATTGTCAGTGCTTCTAAGGGCAAAGTGGCAATTTGATGATATCAAGACTTCAAAAAAAAACTCAACAAGCCAAAACATTTTTAGAAAGAGAGGTGGATCTCTTAGATGACTTGTGCTTCATAATCTGTTTATCAAAATATGAATAGAAACATGAATTTGGTCTAGATCATAATTAGACTGTTCTTTCTATACTTACTGCCTAGAGAGTGAGCAACAAAACCAGTGTAGTAGCTTGTGCAATGTGGTTTTATGTTATATTTGATTTACAAAAAGAAAAGTCTCTCTTTCCAGTTTTTGCCACCAAGTTTTGACACAACTGAATTGTGCTGATGGGAAAGAACATTTTAATGGATGAAAAGGGGGGCTTACATCAAACTAAGATATTTGGCTGCTTTGCGTGTCTTAACGGTATGATGAAAATTATTGACAATACTTTCTTTTTAAATGACAAGAGCAAAAGGCTTTACATTTTACAGTTAGAAAACCAGTCAGATGAGAGGGATGCTTTTCATCTGACAGGTCTCTAGATACAAATGTTCTGTCACCCAACGTTACAAGCAGGTGAATGCTGGAGGGTATAGATGATCTGTAGTCTTTGATATATTAGGACTTGCTGATGTGACTGGTTAAAATCCGTAAAAAATTAGCAGCAGGATATTATATAGAAAACTGTACCAGTATTTTCTGTTTTATCTGTGGCCCAGGCACTGGGCCTAAAAGTGCACTTGCAAATATGGCTCAAAGTATCCTATCACTTTTTTGCACTTGTAGGATTATGATCTGACACATAAAAAAAGAGTGAGATGTAGCTGGTGATAATGGACCTAACATAGGTTAAGCACAAATGGAGTGAGCTCAGCTCTGAATGGCCCATGTAGAGCAAGGAACTCTTGTTTCCAGTGGCTGAGGAACTTCATCTCATTCATCACTGCTCATAACTGCTTTTCATTCTGTACACACATCAAATAACAAAATATTCCCTGTTTTGTGCTAATTTATAATGCGTAGAAAACCCATTTATGTCTCAGTGAGTGACTGAGACACTCTTCAAAATGCTGGCTTTGATGAGCTGTATTTCACAAATGTGGTTTCCAGAGTGGAGTGCATGGCACAGATTTTTTGAGTGATGGTGTAGATTTTAGTGCCTCTTTGTGTCTTCTAGTGCTTATTATTGTAGCACTCAAACACTTTATGACCAGAAAAATGGTCCTTCAGCCTGCATGCACTCAGAGTATGTGTTGCTGCTCAGAACTGTAACTGGCCTGCAGCAGAAGGCCCTGCCTTATGTCCATAATACTAAACAAAAAAAAAAAAAACNAAAAAAAAAAAAAAAAAAAAAAAAAAAAAAAAAACAAAAAAAAAAAAAAAAAAAAAAAAAAAAAACCAGGACCATGAGCTAATATCCGTCACTGATTAACTCTTATCCTGATAACTGGTATCTGTAGAAAAATTTTGTTGGAAATTGTTGCTTGCAGTAGTCCAGACCAGAGTCAGAAGTGGGTTCATTTCTGAGCCTCGTGGGTGGTAAGGGTCTCAGTGTCTGATCTTCCTCCATGATCTTTTATCTAGGAGAGTAGTTTTCATTTGGATGCTGTCAGGGGAGATTGACACGGATATCTGAACCTGGATTTGATTTGTACATACACATGCATGTTTTTTTGTCAATTTTGTTAATTTTCTTCTGGTTTGACATTTTACTTTCTTTTCATTTTTAAAATATAAAGCCTAATTCAGGTAGCCGGGAAGCTATTACGTATTCTCTTCTCTCTTTTGCTCTTAGACAGAAATGTGTTTCCGTATAGTAGAATACATTTAAAGGTTTTACACTTTTAAAATGAATATTTTTTCAATTATAAATTTGGAAAATATTGCCTAAGAAGTACATTTTTAAAAAAGGTATGTACTACTATACTGTGAATTCAAAAGGATGAGTAATTTTTATGTCACCAACTGCTCATTTTGTGGCAGAAACGCCTTGTTTTTGTTTGATTTTCACTTGGCAAATGTTTGGCAAGAAAGATGCTTCTGGATGTAAATTCAGTTTGAAAAAAATGTTTTGTAACTGTATGGCCTAAGCATGCATCTACAAACCTTCCTATGAGAATTTTCTGGGTGTTGACATAGGATGATCAACAATTTCTGTACTATATATTAGCCCTGAACCTTCATGGGTATACATTACACTATAAGAAACTTAATGATGTAATTAGAATATGAAATTAGATGATAAGCTCAAGAGTATTAGAAGATCAAAATTTAATACAAGAAAAATCAGAGAGGCAAAGGATTAAGAAATCTTTTCACAAGTGACTTCATGTTTTCCCTGTCCGTGAACATATGGAAAAGATAAAACATATAAAATCTGATTATTCAGATAAGAGAAATTCTCTCCCTCAGCTCCAAAAGTGGGATTACTGCTTCAAGTATAGATATAAACCATATTCATAATAATGTAATTATGATCAATTTATAACACAACTTTCCACTGAACCTGTAAAAATAAAAAAAACCTAGGAATTTTGGAGTGGTCTGGTTTGTCAGTCCCAGATTTTTAAAACCGTGATTGGTGACTTTAATACATCTAAAATATAATTTTGATTTCTCTATTCATAAAGTTTTATTCTGCTCCTGTCATAGCACATTTCATAATTCATGTTGCATTTGTAAGCTTTTCACTGACACTGGTGAACTAGGGGTTTCTTGAGTGTCCTTCCTGACTGAAAAAAAACCTCATTCGCTTGCCTTCTCAGAGCTGAGCTTCTACCTATTTATGGCAAAGTGTGTTAGACTATTGATGAAAGAGCAAGAGTAAATAACACTTGGAGTTTGGAATCTGAGTAATATCAGTGCTCATTATGAATGCACAAAGTGGCCCAAATTTGAAATTTAGAAGCCTACTTGTAAAAATGTAGCATTCTTAGTACAAAACCTAGTTAAATTTCTTGCAACTTGCTTCAGAAAAATTGTCAGTATGCATGTTTGATGTTCTGGTAAGTGCTACAGTATTAGATTGCATTGGCCACTCAATGTTACAGGTGTATGTGCATATAGCTACGTATAGGTACAGACAAACACACCTATATAGAAAGCTAAACAGAAAACTATCTCACTTCCATTAGAATAGACATTATTAGGGTTAGGTCACTTTTCATAAATATGAAGTTGTGTTCCTGACATGGCATTCTGATGCTAGAAGCAAAGTCCAGGTCAGCTTGATTAATGCTGGAGTGTATGCCTTTGTGGTTAAATATTTGACTAAAATGACCAATCTATTTTGGTTTCTCAACCTCAGAGTACAGATTTAATTGAAATCCTGCTTTGGTCAATGAAAGTACTCTTACGGCTTGAGACTGGTTTTGATATAAATGTCTAGATGAAGGAATTGTTACCAAACTAAAGACAACACAACAATAAAGTTTACTTTTGCTTTCCAAAGTATTTTTGCATAGCAGACCCCATGGTATTCTTTAAGCAAAATTTTTGTGAAATTAAGGAAATATTTGAAACCACTTCCTTTCTAGTTCCTCAAGGGTGTGAGCAGGGGTTGTAGGGCCTGGACTTCACAGGATGGTGATAAGCGAACACATTTTATTGTAAAAATCCAGGGTTCTTAAACTGTTACATTGTTATGAGTTTACATACTTGTGAGGCACAACAAAGGTGTTTAACCAACCACCATAAACCACGATAGGAACACGCTTCAGGTGTAACCAATCACTAACCCCACAGTGTGAGCACTTATTGGTTCTAACAATTGTTTTCCAGTTATGTAACTTGTTTTTCACCTCTAGTGTAGCTGAGTCATTCCCAGAATGCTCTCTGGTTAGCTGAAGTAGCAGAAGTGAGCAAGGATTTTACAAGGGCAACAAGGTCTTCAGTTTGCAAGGCCTTTCTTCTCCGCAACAGGTGTGTTGCCTCCGATGCAGTTTCTCCAGCAATGCTAAGGTATTTCCCAATCAAGGAATACTGGAAACCAGGCTAGCAGGAATGTTCTTTCTCATGAGAGTCCCTGTTGAAGTCATATTTCCTACGTACTGTAGTACAAAGTTAATCTAAGATTCATTTGTATTGAAATAAATGGGCCTAGTTCAAATTAGACAAAAAAGATGAGTCCTCCCACATCTTCTAGGCTACCTCTGAACTTTCTGTTCCAGGTGTGCCAAACACAAGCCCTCCAAACTCAGTTTGATAGTCACAAACAGCAGACTCGTCTATTCTTGTTCAAATTCAGAGTGACTTTATGGGTACAGAACTTGATCATTCATGTTCAGGAGAATCACTTTCTGTCACCAGCTCTAATTCCGGTCTACTTGGTGACTCTGTGGAAATCTGTGTGTTCTATTGTTCCCACCCGTAAAAAAGAAAACTACTTCCTTCCAAAGTGAAATCTTTTTTGCTACTATGTTCTTAGCTAAAAAATGAAGAGAATAATCTTTATTTTGGAAGCTTTTTCTGTAATTACAGGAGATAAATTTCAGTGACAGATGTAGATGTACCACATCAGTTACTGATTATCTGTTTAGAACCTACAGGATACTAATGGTTACTGATGGGAGGGGAAAATAAATGTAGACACTTCTGTATTAATCATGCTTAGGTCACTGGAAAAAATAGATATAAATGTATTTCAGTTCAGTTTTCAATGATTCTGATCTGTTCTCCATACATATTTGGAAATTCAGGGTGGTGGTTTAGTAAGTACTGAAGAGTCTACAGAAAAAAACATAATTTACACATTTGGAAATTCAGGGTGGTAGTTCAGTAAGTACTGAAGAGTCTACAGAAAAAAACAGATAATTTGCTGGACAGCAATTTGTTATATCCAAGATCTTTTTTATTTCAAGAAGCATGTAGAAACTTTTTCAAAATTCTTTTGCTAAAATCAAATATATCTTTAGAAGAAGGATTATTCAAAAATTATTTCAAATGGCCCTATGAGTAATGTAGGGTACCTATTACAAAAATATAAAACTTCCTCTCTCTACCCTTTCTCATTTTCCTCACTTTCCATTCTCTCCCCTCTGCTCCCAAAAAGGTCCAGTTTCTATGTTAGACTGCAATAAAAATAGCAGAATATATAGGCAAATTAAGATCTGTTTAACTGCTTTCACTATGATTAAGATTTTATGCACTGAGCTGCGGAGTATGTGATATATGGTTTAATGTACAAGAGCCTTACTTCTCAATAGTTATGGTTTTCCTCTAGAAGAAAAACACAAAGCAACTTTAGGAACAGCAAAACAGATGTAACAAAAGAAAAGATTTTGTTAAAATAAAGACAAATTTAAAGATGGTTTGAACCAAAGTTTTGTATGAAGCTCTAAAAGTACAAAAAAATACTTTCTTATAACAGAAAGCAAGTTGATATGCCCACACCTATACTTCTAAATGGCTAGATAGTTCCCTTATTCTTTAAATAGTAATGAATCTCGTATGTATGTCATAATTTTCTTTACTTTGTTATTAGATATTATGTATGGACAAATGTTAAAACTCATTTAATTTCCTTAAAAGCCAATTGTTTTTTTGCAAGATACTGCCACCATGTCCTAAAGTAGAGCCTAGTGGAGAGAGCTGAATTAGACCTGCTTTACTGTGAGCTAGGGCAAGAGCTGTCATTATACCAAATAATGAAATTCGTTGCAGACACATCCATAAATCTGCCCATGTTAAGTTCCAGTTCTCAGTGCACTCTTTCGCCTGAGATTATATACAACCCTGTATGGGTGTGATTTGAGATCAAGATTTTATGTAGAAAATCTGAAAGAGAATGCATCCAGGTTGAAAAAGAACCTGCTAGATGGAATAAAATGGCATTGAGCAGAGCAGCATAATTTGAGGCTGCAGGGACTGGAAAAAAAACATCACTAGGACCTAAAACCAGGGCACTCTGCAAGGTATTTCTGTTTAACTGTGTGAACACCTCAACTATTCCTCCAAAATATTTGGAAAATTTTCCTCTTTTCCTGGACAGAAACCTTGCAGGGGGAGGCACACGTCATGACAATGCTGGCACAACAACCACATCTTCCTCCTTCCTACTCTTCTGCCCTTTTCCAATGCCATCATCCATTACAAGATTTAACACTAACAATATTTTATTATTCAGGAAAAATTTCCTATTCAGTTATATCCAGGTACAGATGTATGTGGCTGATGGTTTTTTTGTACACTAATGATGTAATTAGTGGACCAGATTCTTTGAATCCCAGTTGTCATTATATTTGCTAGAGAACACCAAAGAGAACTGGTATGCCTGCAAAGTAGAATGAAAAGTAGATTTTAACAAACTTGTGGAGGTATCAAAGCAGTCCATTTTTTTTTTTTTTTTTTTTTTTTTTTTTTTTTTTTTTTTTTTTTTTTTTGGTCACAGAGATCACATCAAGCTAGTATCTACAACTTATTTTTTGGTCTAAATTGTCATTTACAGCTATGTAGAGCACCCACCCACTATAGCGCACAAGTGCCCTTAACTAATGTTTATGTATGTACTTCATGTACTTTGTTAACATGTATTGTGCTGTGTGTCACAGTTAGAGCAATTCCATTCCATAGAAACTATAACATTTGTTTTCATTTCACCTTGGAACAAGACCAAAACCTTCTGGAACACTGCAGCAGAAATGGAATTATCAAAATCAATGTTTATGTATCAAAACATGTGGATGTGATTAGGGAACTGGCCTGGCACGGGGGAAATCCAGCTTCAATTACATTGTTCTATGTGAACCAAAACAGATTTTCTCCTGCTAGAACATGTTGAATCAGGCGGGTTAAGGATTTTAGCCTCTAGTTCCTCTAATAATCAGTCTGTTCTTCCCTTCTCTTTCATCAAACTTGCTATTTCATTTTTTTTTGCAAACCATCTTCTCTTGAATAAAAGGTTTGTTTTTTGAAATGCCATACAGTAAAAGAGTGTTCCAACCAAAATTATTCACAGTGTATATAGTTTAGCATGCAAATACAGCAACTTCCACTTCATCAGTAAAGAATATCAGTCTCAGGTGTTAAGTGATATGCACAGGATCATGATGCAACTCAGGTTTGGGACTAAGATTTTTATTTTTGTGCTTTATATAATCGACCACACTCTTATACAGATATTCTTATTCAGGCCTTCTGTTTTTTCTATTTTGTGAAATATATCAACATTGGAATGCATGAAATATGAAAACAATCAATGTAGAATAATAGCAATTGTTACTTTAACTTCTCAAATCAGATATATGACTATGAGAACTTGAAGTCGGGTTGCTCACATCAGCCAACATGGAAAGCAAAAGCATCTTTGTTAAAGTAAGCTCTGACCTACATTTGGCAATAAAAGTCTTTCTTCAAGGCTGGATTCTTGACTGAAATGCCAATCCTAGATTCAAGTTCCCAAGTTGTCTCTCTAGTATATGGACTATGACTATGCTTCATTTGGAATGCAAGAAGAGACAGAGGTGTGATTAGGGTTTGCCTTGTGACTTGAACACTCAATTAAGGAAATGAGAAGCACGCATTTATTACATTCAGGCTGAGGAAGTCTGGACCACAGTTTCCAGATCCCCAGCACAATATGAAACCACCAACCTGGAAGAGATGCGAAGGGAAAGTTTTCTCCATTTTCTCTGTTGGTTGGTGCTGGGCGACTAAAGAAAGAAAAAGTTATGCAAAGACTAAACAAGGAAAACTGAAAGGATGGCTTGCTTAAGTGAGAAGGGGTAGGAATAGGCAGTGAAATAAACCCTGGGTACTGTACAAGCTTCTATTAGTGCTTATGTAATTATTTTTTTGTAGTGCCTTGTTGCTGCAACAGACTGTTAACCAATACAATTTATTTTTCTTCAAGAAATGACAGTAAATAAAAGTTTAGTTATGTAAATATGCTATCTCAATTATTGTGAAGAACAGATTTTTTGTTTTCCAATATACTTTCTTGACAGAAGTTCAACTTGCAGTGGAATATGCCATGATGCAACTCAGGTTTGGGACAAAGATTTTTTTTTTGTGCTTTATATAATCGACCACACTCTTATACAGATATTCAGGCCTTCTGTTTTTTCTATTTTGTGAAATATATCAGCATTGGAATGCATGAAATATGAAAGCAATCAATGTAGAATAATAGCAATTGTTACTTTAACTTCTCAAATCATCAGTTTGTTGTGCTTGGTTACCCTACAGGAGCCTCTATGTCCCTTCAATTGCTGTGAAAACACACGGAAACTGCTGATCTCCCCTTGTTGGTATCCTCAGTCACACATGGGACTTAGCTTGGAGGAATTTTGAATTGAAGTGTTGTCTGATTTGCTACGGAGAAAATTAATTTGCTGATGAGGGAAAAAAAGAAAAGGGGGTTAATGAATGTTATCCACCTGTACAATGCAGGGGTGAAATTTGCTTTATGTTATATATTTATATCAGATGTGTTATATATTTGGTAGCTTTGGTCAGGACTTGAGATGCCATTTGACCTTCAGGGATACATTTCTTTATCCGAAAACTAATGTCTCTGATCTTCTTTAAACTGATCAACAGGGCTTTCGTGCATAGGTACAAGTTTGGAAACGCATTTATTACTGCCAACGCTTGTTTCATTATTTCAAAAGCAGGGAGGGATTTATTTTGAATGCCATTCCAATGGCATTCAAAGAGAATTAATTAGAGGCAATTATACTATAATCTAATAGATCATACTTTAAAGATATGGCTAATTTTTTAATAACTACCTCAGAAAAGATAAGAAAATCAAACTTGTTCTTGGCCTGGTGTGAGATCTTTTCCTAGGCTTATGACAGACCACTTATATAATCAAGGTAACTATCAGGTAAGTGCTCCTCTGCTGGTGAGCTGCTGCTATGCTGAGTATTGCTTGGTAACATTGGATAAACATAGTGGTGCTGATGCAGATGGAAGTAACAAAATAAGGGGCCATATTTTTGATTTTCCCAAGCTGGGTATGTACAGACCAATTTGCATGATAACCAGTTCAAAAGTGTGTAACAGTGTTGCTGCAGATGCATGGTAAGGAGGCAAAATACCAAATGACCAAAATATTAACTCTGGCCAAAGGGAAATATATGTAAGACAAAATATATACGCACAAAGCTCCCTGTCGACCCTGAAATTGTGAAGGATCTGCTGCTCCAGCTGGATTGCTACAAATCTATGGGGCCTGATGGGATTCATCCAAGAATCCTCAAGGATCTAGCTGTTGTCATCAAAAAAACTCTCTCAATGATTTTTGAGTGGTCTTGGGAATCCAGAAAGGTCCCAGCTGACAGGAAGCTGGTTAATATTGTCCTGATTTTCAAAAAAAAACAAGAAGGAGGACCCTGGAAACTACAGGCCTGTCAGGCTCACTTCAGTGCCTGATAAAGTTATGGAGAAGATTATTCTGGGAGGTATTGACAAACACCTGAAAGACAATGCAGTCATTGGCCACAGCCAGAACGAGTTCATGAGAGGAAAGTCCTGCTTGTCAAACCTGGTTTCCTTTTTTGGCAAGGTAACCTCCCCAGTTACAAAGGGAAGCCAGTTGATGGGATCTTTTTGTATTTCAGCAAAGCTTTCATTACTGTCACAGAATCCCTCTGGACAAAATGCCCATCACACAGCTGGATAAACACATCATGTGATGGGTGAGCAACTGGCTCACGGGTCAGGCACAAAGGAGGTGGTCACTTGGAGGCTCCAAGCCTGAAGGGAGTTCAAGTATTTGGACAGTACTCTCCAGCATATGGTGTGACTATTGTGGATGTTCCTGTGCAGACCAGGAGCTGGACACAATGATCCTTGTGGAACACTTCCAACTCAGCATATTCTGTGATTCTGTGATTAAGCTGACCCATAAATGCAGTGATTTTTGAATGGGATTTTGCATATTAGTTATTAAAGTCATATGCAATGTCATAATAAGTTACTGTGATCATAAGAGAGCTTACAACCCACTACTGAAGAGGACATGAGCTTGGAAAAGGGTGTTACCTTCCTTGCTATGAATGAATGTACTTATAAATAATGTTTAATAGTAGTTTTCCTCATTTACCTGAATATAGTTAGGTTATCTGATTCTTTGTTGTTTTAGGCTTATTCATCCGAACCCTAATGTATTTGGTTTTGGATACATACTAAAAGCTCTTGTTAGCACTTATAATGGACAGATAAGAATCTGGGACATCTTAGATGTTGGGATATCTTAGATAAAAACCCCTGGAGTCTTATATACTGACTATAGTTACTCTGTTGATGCGCATAGTCATATATCTGATTTGAGAAGTTAAAGTAAAAATTTCTATTATTCTAAATTGATTTTTTTCATATTTCACCTTTCAATGTTGATCTATTTCACAAAAGGGAAAAACAGAAGGTCTGAATAACTATATTGTTCATCTGTATAACATCAAAAGTATATAGGTATTTAATGTACTGCATTAAGTACTTTACTCCTGGTGAAAATCTGCTTGTGGATCTTTCAAGATAGCTTGCTTGAACCATTTTTTGAGAATATTACTTAAAATTGTAGTCTTCAGATCTTTTTCAATATTATATTTTCTTTTCTCTTTTCTGTTTGAGAATTTCTCTTTTTACTGCTTGTCTTCCATCAATAGAACTGAGATATTACATTGTTGTGTGTCAATCTGAAAAGAAGTCCTAGGTGAGATAGTTTCATCATATTGGTATTGCATGTTGAAGTTCTTATATTGTCACAAATACCTTTTCTCTTTATATACATAATTTTTTTTGCTTGACAGAAATTTTAGCTATTCCCAGGGTAACAGGAAAATACACATTTTTCTGTAGGCTATTTTTTGAGACAAATTTATGGACATTGTCGAATTTGTTTATTTTCATTATCTATTAATGAAATGGATCTTTAATAAATCATAAGAAATTTTCATGTACTATGTGATAGGTAGAAAACAAAAATATTGTGTACATGTGCACTGTAATGTGCAAGTTACACTCAGGTTTTTTCCTTTAGAACTTAGAGAGTATACCTTGATGAGCAAGTGGAACTCAAAAAAAATCCATGTACTTCAAGAAGTTTTGACTGCATGATTTTTTTTTTCCCCTTTTAAATAATTAAATTTTTTAAACAGTAACTCAAAATGAGTAAAGCTTTTTATCCTGTCTCCTAAAACATCCTCCTTGGCAATCTGGTGAAGTATGGGCTAAACAAATCAACAGTGAGGTGGAATGAAAACTGACTGAACTGCTGTGATCAGCAGAGTGAAACCCAGCTGAAGGCCAGTTGCCAGTGGTGTACCTCAAGGATCAATACTGTATCAACACTTTTTAACATCTTCATTAATGACCTGGATGGTGGGGCAGAGTGCAACCTCAGGAAATTTGGAGATGATACAAAACCTGGATAAGTGACTGATGTACCAAATGGCTGTGCTGCCATTTAGAGGGATTTTTATAGGCTGGAGAAATGGGAACTGCATGAGGTTCAATACATGAAACGTAAAGAAATAACCCCCTGCGTCAGTACAGACTGAGAGCCAAATGACTGCAAAGCAGCTTTGCAGAAGAGGACCTGGGATTCTGAGTGGACAAGAAGTTAAATATGAAGCAGGAATGTGCCCTTGAGATAAAAAGAATCCAACAATATCCTGGGCTGGGTTAGGAAGAGCAGCGGGTCATTGGAGGTGATATCCTCTCTCTGCTCAGCACTGGGGAGATCACATCTAAGGTCCCGTGTCCAGTTCTGGGCTGCTCACTGCAGGAGAGTCATGGGCTTATTGAAGTGGGTCCAATATAGGGCACAAATATAATTAATTGACTGAAACATCTTTCATGTGAGAAGAAGGTGAGAGAACTGGGATCTCTCTGGATCCCAGCTGCATCCAGTCTTGAGAAGAGAAGGCTCAGGCATGAATTTTATCAGTGTGTAAGTACCTTATGTGAGGAGGTAAGGAAGACTGGAGTCATATTCCTCTCAATGGTATCCAGATACAGGAAAAGTCACAATGAGCACAAGCTGAAACCAGGAAATAATATTTAAATTTAAGCAAATTAGGATGGCCAAACCCCTAAGACTTTGCCAAGAGACATTGAAGAGTCCCTATCTTTGGAGGCTTTCTAAACCTGATTGGATATCTGTGCTATCTGATATTGTTGCCCCTGCTTTGAGCAGCATGAGGTGGACTAGATAATCTTCAGAAATCCCCTCAGCTGCTATGTGTGTCTCATCCTGAGTATTTCTCTGTGTATCAGTAAGTGAAACACCCCTGATACTTGCTCCCTTTGCTCTTGATTGCCTTGAATGCAGATGTCTTTTTGTGGCATTTGTTCTCATTCCTTCATGTGGGTAACTGAGGAAGTTTAATCTGGAATTAACAAAGATATCTAATTAATTTGCTTGGGGTGGGGTTGTTTTTATGAGTTTTGTCTTGGGATATTTTGGTTGCGTTTTTTTTTTGTGTGTGTGTTTTTTTTTGTTTGTTCGTTTGTTTTTCTTTGAGAAGAGATAATAGAAGCTGTATTGACATATGGGATAGGAAAGTGAACTGATGTGACACATTACAACAGAAGACATTTCCCTTCATTTTCTTCACACAACTAATGTGCATTTTCCATAGTAAGTAGTTCTACAAAATATATTAACTTTTGAGGGATTCACTCTGCAATTAAAACATTCAGTTTAGGCATTTGCATATAGCTTAGCTTTTAGCGTTCCACTATCAGGACCAAGGTGATAATTCAAGGTCATCCTAAGACAGGCACTAGCTAGCTATATGAAGGATATACACAGACCACATGAAAGATATGATGTATGATATCATATGATATGATATGATTGATATGAAAGACTTCACAGACCACACCTGATGACGACCAATTCTCATTGACTCTAATGGAACTATGGGTATTCATAAATTTTTGCCCAATGCTAAATCCCACTTGTCTGACTGAAAAGCATTTCTTCTGATCAAGTGTGTGAAGTGATTCAAATACATGTTTTCAGCTTTCTCTTTCATAACCAATGCACAAAGAGTTAAACCATGTATATAATTTTCTTCTGCAGTTTTCAGTGAACCACCCATTGTCAGTTATAAGAGACTTCTTCATTTTTTGACCTATAAGCAAAACTCATACATGTTTTCTTTTTCTAATTGTTTCTTGCTCCAAGATTTTAAAATGCAGGTGCCCCATTAAATTGGGACAGACTAACTGTATTAAATTTCCACAGATGAGGATGTGAGCTTGTTGATCATTAAAAATTCAGATGATCATCCAACTTCCATTTGTCTTCATGGCTGGCTACCAAGTGAATCTGAGTATGCTTATGGACTATGTGAATTTGTGCTCAGATTGAGTCTGGTTTTGAAATATTTATCTTGGAGATGAACAACATTTACTGCTAGGGAAATACAGTTGGATAAGCTAAAAACTTCTGTATGTTGCTCTGTATTTAATGTCTTCTCTCTCCACAGAATATAAGTTTCTTTTAAAGGTAGTGACATAGAAATTGCAGGTTTCAAGGTCCTGAAGTAAATCAAATTAAATTAGAGGAGTATGGATACTGGACTTCTGGAAAACAGATTTTTTGCTTTTTAAGAGAATCAGTATAGGTCCTGTGGGAGGCAATTCCATAGAGAAAAAAAGCTCAGAAGGTCTTTTATGGACAACTTCCTCCAAGCACAGTAAATAGAGGTCTATCCTATACGACGGAAAAGAAGAAGATGTAAGGAAAAACTTGCCTAAGCAGGCAAGTCTCAAGGGAGATTCCATTCAGAAAGGTTATATATGTGTAAATCTTCTCTGAATGTGTATATGTATGTATGTAAATATACATGTACATATGCATGTTTGTATATGAGATGCAAATATATACATATGTGAAATGCAAACGAGAATGGGCTATGAATGAGAAATAAAGAAACATTGTTATACAGGAATAGTTCTGGAAAATCAAAGACCAACTGGAGGTAAAACCAGCAAAGGAAATCAGGGGCAACAAGATGAGCTGTAGCATCATAAAAAACACAAACAAGGGAAATGGGGGGCTACTACTGAACGAGGCAGGTGTATTAGATTAGTCACAGCAATCACAATAGAGGCTGAAGTAGTAGATGTGCTTTGTCCTGAGTCTTCACCAGCAAGGGTTTTTATGCTTTTATGCCCAGAAACAGGGTTCAAGAAGGTGACAAATTACCAGTGGTGGAAGAAGAACAAGTCAGGATCTCTTGCCAGAAATCAATTCCTTAATTTCTGTTTAGCCTCATTATCAGTATCATCCTGGAGAAGGAGAAAGAATGCATGCCTATCAAAATGCAGGTGAAGCCATATGGGGAGGATGTAGTCAATACACTTGAAGCCAGGGCTGCTGTTTAAAGGACCTTGACAAGCTAGGAGAATGTGACAAATGGTAACCTGAATAAACTCTGCAATGACAGATGAAGTCCTGCATCCAAGAAAGAAAACTTCAAGTCCAGTCAATTTTGGAATAGAGATTTGCCTTCAGAAATATACAAAAAAATATAAATCATCTGAATTTGTAATTAATGGAATCATACTTTAGTGGGTCTTCCATGGAGGTATAGAATTGGGCTCAAATATTCAAAGAAATCAATTTATTTTTCATATCATTAAGACACATTTTAAAAGGAAACTCACAGATGCAACAAAGACATCTCAATTTATCTCAATAGAATCTGCACTCAGTAATATTATATAATTGATTTAATTTTTATTTATTTCATATAGATACAGAATTTTTCTTCATCCAGACATTTCAAAGGCTTAGGTAAAATATTATACCATAAATCAAAACACTGAGAGTGCATATCCAGTGAATTTCTAAAAAAAAATATTTTAAAGAATCTTTATATCAAGAATCTTCATATCAAGAATCTTCTTATCAAATAGAAAGGGTTGGATTATTCTTGGTCATTGAAAAACCTTTTGTAGACAGTTTTAACCCAAAGTCAGTTCAGTTTACAACACAACTTCCCAAATGGTTATATTGGCAAAGTGAGGCAGCAAATTATGTGACAGGTGCTGTAGCAAGTGGTTTGTGAGGATGAACTTCTCAAGATCCATGTGAGTGAAGACTGAAGGCAGTTGTATTGAATTGCCTTGGCTTGAGTGAGCTACCCTTTTACAACAGCCTGTCTCAGTGCAGTTTCTGTTGAACCTACATTTGTTTTTTAGGGTCTTCTTTGAATGAATGCCCTGGGAATGGTATCTTCTCCCTAATGGACTCAGCAAGCCTTCCAGTTTAAATGACTGTGGCTGAACATATGTGTATAATAGAAATGTTCCCTGTCCCAGCACATTTAGTAGCAATTTTGATAAATATAGATTTAAGTGCTTTATGACCTATAATTCCTGCACTGCTTTATACCCTCCACAGCAGAAAAAGAAATGTGTCTCTCTTCTAACTTCAGATAATGACCAGACATGGAAGCCAATAGATCAGCCTTAGGGCAGTAGTGTTTTACTCAGTGATTCCTAATCATGAGCTAAGATTTAGCTGTGACAATTAAATTAAACTGAAGATACTAGAGGAGAGAAACACTAGTTTCTTGTGAAAGGGAAGTGAAATTTAATTTAATGGCAGTATATTTAAATTAACATTTCTCATTCAGGTGCCAAATTCCATTGTAAGGATTCATTTTCTGGTGCTGGGCATTATCAGGTTTTATCTATTGTACACAATATTCACTCATGCAAGACATTTGTTCTGATGGGTTTATATTCTTATAATATATCATATCATGCCCCACTGATTTTTCCAATAAATGGGAAATACTGCTATCATGCAAAAGCCTCAGAAATAGACTCACTCTAGAGTAGATAGTCTAGATAGTCTACATGCTGCTTGGAAGTGAATGTTGCCAGTTTTAGAACAATATTTTACTACAGCATTAGCAGCTCCATGGTAATGATAGGTATCATCTGGATTTCTTTATAGGATCAGCTTTAAAGTATAAACCCAACACTGTTTGTGTCATTTTATTTTTATTTTTTTCTCAGTGAACATAATTTTCTGTTTTCTCTAAATGCACTTTATTACATAAATTACACATTATCCCATAGTAAATATATTTACTGTTTCCTACTGTACAGTATCCTTGAGATGTGACCAGGTTTCTCAGGTCAGGCTAGTCATTTAATTGACTGTAAATCAGCTATGGAGGGAGTTTCATTACTGTTAGCGTTACGTGCTTTTACAGCAAAGTTGGCTTAATGATCTCTGTCCAGAGCAGTTTGTACCCTTGGGACACAGAGTGACCTTCTCCTTCAGTGGGTCTGAGATACTTGGTTTGGGTGCCATATAAACTAGATTCAGAAATGGTCCAATGGAATCGAATTTTTTTAAAAAGATGATCAAGTGAAGATCATCTTTGGAAAAGAAATGTGGAAAGACACATTATATGTCCTAAAACACATAAAATGGAAATTCATAGATGGAGGAAACAATTAATTATCCACAGCTATAGTTCTCAGAATAAGATATAATAAACTTTAACTCCAGCAAGAATGATTTAGGCTACACGTTATGAAAAAACCTTTAACCTGACAGAAGAGGATGCACATATTGTTCTGTGGAGACTGCAGAGAGAAATTCCACCTCTGAATTTTTCAAGAAATGAGTTCAGACAATCATCTAACAGAGAAAGTTTAGATTTTGAAAAAGCAGGCCTTTGGCAGAGATTGAATTAAGTAACTTTTTTTCCTCTCCTCTTTTAGGATTCCATGAGGATTGTGACATCACAGTGGGGATTATTGTCATAGGACAATAGAGGACAGGAAAGCCATGTCTACCCAACATGTTAACCTTAAAAATACTTGAATAAAAAACCCCTGTATTGTATATCATTGATTGTTACTGATTGTTATTGATGGATTGATTGTATGTTATTCCAAAAATGGAATTTATTTGGAAAATAATGTATCCAAATAACTGAATATGTTATTATTATATCAATAGAAGTTAGACACATACATAGAAGACATGACAGGATATGCAACCTTGATAATTCCAGAGCCCATACTCAGAACTACTCCATTGGTTTCCATGTGTTTCTTTTTCTCTGTACTAATAAAGCTTTATTTGAGTTATTGCTGAAATCTCAGAGTTAAAATTTCTTTGCTCATGGAATTTGGGGAAAAAAAAAAAAGAGTTGTTATGTTTTTCCACTTTTCAACCTGGATGAAATATCATGAAGTATAAATTATACTTTACATAATTTATATGAAAAAAATTTCCACACCTCTGAAGTATTATAATTATATGATTAACTGCTGTAGGGCTCAACAGGATTGCCAAAAAGTAAAATTTGGAAATGGAAGTAAAATGGTCAGTAAGATCCTAAATAAACTAAAGTTACCGTAATTAACATCATCCTGTATTACAAAACAAATAGCTCCTTATATTTTGCATATCTTCTTCTGGAAAAGGAAATTCCTTTAACACACAAAAATAAGAAGTTCTTTGTCAACTTTCTCACAATGCTGGTTTTGTGGTTTGGTAATATCAGAAATACCTCTACAGTTTCTTAGAGACCTCAAAACACTTTGTCAGTGGTGACAGGTAAACCCAGAAATGTTTGTGTCAGGATGATAAATTTACTCTTTATCTTTCAGAAATTATGCTTTGTCTACTACAGCTCTTACATAAAATATTCAACATTTTATTTGATCTAATTTAATAACAGTTTTATTCAACAACAGGTCTTGTCAAAATTTGGGAAAATAGTGTTTTTCTTTTCCAAATATTTTCTTACACTGCACCACATTAAAAAGCCTGAAGCAACTTTGTTTTTCAAGATTACAAATTATACACTACTTCTTGTTGTGTAGGGTACTACAGGGACAATTTCAGTTCAGAACAAAATAGAATATTTCCTCCCTCTACAGGGTGTAGACCACTCTAAGAGTTAACACTGCTTTATATATCTCCCTCCCTAGTGTAAGAGAGAAGAAGTGTGATTTAGAGGAATCTTTTTCGGGGTATAACCAAAACTGTTCATATAAAATTTTCCAAAATTGATTTTTCAATTCAATGTACTAAATTGTGTTTTGTGAGAACAGAGCAGTTGCCTAATATTAACACTGTATTGTAGATAACTGGTTTTTTTGTTTTGTTTGGTTGGTTTTGGTTTTGATTTTTTGGGGGGGCTTGTTTCTTGTTTGTTTCTGTACTCCTCAGTTTCAGCCTCCACTTCTTCAATTTAAGCTACCTGTATTTGGAGGCAATAACTACTAAAATACGTCAAGCTGTCTTAGCATACAAAACACACCTCATTAGTAACAAAGAGTGATGTGAACATTTACTTTTAGGCTGTGTTGGCTTTCCACTCACTTCAAAGCAGAATTCAAAGCCCTGATTCTAATAAAAGCACTAATGATAAGATTGCACAAGCATTCAATGCACTCAGCAAAGGCCAGTTTTTTTAACATGTTCTATTCTAATTTGGGTGACAGATAAGTGCTTAAATTCTCAGAAAGCTCACTGCATTAGCTAGTGAGTTGTTGAAAATCTGGAGATTAATGCCACTGGATGCTAAACAGTTCTGAGTATCTGCCATTTATTATCAAGTTTGTCTGGAAACTAAAGCCTTGTGAAAATAGAGTCCCTTCATAAATTTTACCAGGTCAACTCTCAAGTCCTTTCCAATTTCACTTTCTATTATTTCTATGGCCTAGGAAAATCTAATAGTGAAATTAAAATTTTCACTAAATGGATTTGTATCTGTTTACCTTTATGATTTTTTGTATAATCAAATTATAACAATTTTTCTATCTTGCAAAACCAATATTTTCTGTTTGGCAGGCATAAATCCTTGAACATGTGATCCTTTCTGCAATTTATTTTCTATAACACTGTTCTATACTGAATATTTCTCTTCAATATAATGCAAATGTTTTGCACTTAAATCTTAGTATACTGGTACTTATTTAAGTGAGGCCTGACTTTGACCACCTCTATACACATACAAAGTAGTGAACCTCCATTATTTTCTATTGAAATTGTCTAATAAACATTCCAGAGGAGATTAATTCCCAGTTCTGGAATGCCCCTTCCTTCCCAGTTCTGCTCCAGATAACTTGTGCTGTAGGTGGAAATAGGCTTCAGAAGATCCTACCAAAATATAAGTGGCAAGTTAGCTCCTCTATTTACATATTTGATTTTGCTTAATTTTACACTTTTCACATAAAAGACAGCTAAATACCAAGTTTGTGATTATCCTAATTGACAGCCAGCCTTAGCAGCAGCTCTTACATGGATGAGTGGATTAGTGTAAATGAGATAAGAAGAGTCAGAACAATGTAAAAATGAGAGGGCAGGGAGGGCAGCACTCCAGTAACCATTGTGTGAGCAACAGGAATGCACAGACAATCCCGGTCACTTGGCTTTGGAAGGGCTCATTGGTTCAGTCACGGGGCTGTTGTCTGTGCATGTGTTCCTTCTTGAGTAAGCATGGTTCTGGCAGAGCCTACCAGGGCACTGGCAGACCTGAACTGGGTCCTTGTGCAGCCAGACTATTTGTGCAGTGATAAACAGAAACCATAGCACAGACATGGACCACAACCGGTTAAAAAAATTTACCTGTACTCCAGTTGTAATATATATTTATGGAGACCCTTTCCTTGAGCTTGTTATGTTGCTTAGTGGAAAGCTGAATTAATCCGATCTAGATGTATAAAAACATTGATATGGTTTCTCAGTGTTTAATATCTTAACCTGTAGCTGTGGATCAGAGCTCAAGAGCAGGAGGCCAAATGATTTGCCAGATAGTTGGTCTCATTTTTTTGCCAGGTCTTGGCTTAGAGCTGGGCAACTAAAATCTTCATCTCATAAGTTTCTCAGAATTGTCAGTCAAGGAGGATCAAGGGCTTTAGCCAGTGGCCAGATGTTAGTAGTGATAGTACAAATGTGTTATTACAAAAATCAGTGCTGGTATAGGGCAGAGCCTACATACAAGTACTCTGCTGGAGGTGGAAAAGCCTCCAGACAATACCCCGCATAGACCCCAATAAATCTTATTAATCAAAATTTAATAAAAATCAAGTATCAGAATTTTTAGATGTGAAACTGAAGGGGGTGCCCATATATTAGATTGCCCCTAAAGACCTACAGATAGGTGCTTGGACACTGTTGGGATGACTTTGAGAAATGAAATTTGTGCAGGTGTTTCTTTACAGTACATGGACAAATTTAGATACTTCTGGTATCTGTGAGAAAAATACAGATAATTTTGTATGTAATATGGATTGAAGGAGTGAATTTCAATCTTCTTTCAAATGTCAGTGTCCCATAAAAAGACACCTTCAGAGCTTTCTGGGTCTGTGGGGATAGGCTTAAATTCTGCCTTGGTTTTAGATCAGAAAAGGCCTTCAAGATCACTCCATAAATGCTTTTGCAAAGATATAATAAAACAGTAAGTTATTTACATGCATACTGTTCTGCTCTGTTAAATATGATTTTCAGTTTATGTTGATTTAAAAGAAATCTCAATCATCAGCTTTTGTACAAAGTATTTTTTTCTGTAAATAAAGTAGGTATCTGATACTTCATTTAACAAGAGCCAAACTATTACAGTTTGCTTGTCCCTATTAGTTGTATTAATGAGATGCCACAGTGGTACTCAGGAAGATTTTCAGTCACTACTAAATTAGGATAGAATAGAATAGAACAGAATATTTCCAATTGGAAGGGACCTACAATCTAGTCCAACAGCCTGACCAATTCAATGCTGACCAAAAGTTAAAGCATGTTATAAAGGGCATTTGTTCAAATGCTTAAACACTGACAGGCTTGGAATACCGACCACCTCTCAAGGAAGACAATAACATATGTGAAGGAGCATAAAGTTCTGGTGTAGAAGACGTTTATGCACATAGTCTAAGTTCATTTCATGAACATGGATAGATTCAAAAGTGAATTAACATGTTTAAGTATTTTATTAGTTAGAATCTAGTGATGTAAAATTACTGAAAAACCAAGTTCCAGAAGAACAGAACTAGGAACCTCTATCAATCCCATTAAAGAAAACTACAATAATCTATAGTTGTTGAATAGCTCCCTTAATGATGAAAATTCTCCTTAGAAAATATTTGTTATTCATTAGGAACAAAAACATTTTTTACCTTTCTAGCTATTTGATAATTACTCCTTACATGGTTTGTAAGGAACTTTTTTCCCTATCTGAAAAGAGCTCTGAAAAGAACTTCTTTAAGTTGATGAAGTTAGAATCTGAAAGAAAAGAAGACAGTTATTGTGCAGTCTTGAACAGAATGCTTGATACAGGATCTTAGTGGGCTAAACATAAAAAGCAGCTGTCAAAGCCAAAGCATATGTGTAAAAGCACATAATTGCAGCAGGAATGAACACAGAGTAAGATAAAATATTTTCTGACAACAATGCAATATCTACTTGTAAACTATTTACAATATAAAAATTTTTATTAAAAAAAACCCCCTCTAACATCATGTAGTACAATCAAGTCTCTCAGATTATTTGAAGAAAACATATTCCCTTAAGCCACCTTTATATATATATTTATTATACCCTTTATATATTAACAGGTGTGAAATCTGTATAAAAAATAAGAATACCTGAGAAGAACTAAGTCCAAACACAGGTTTTATCTTTTGCAAGGTTTACCATAGGCCTGTTGAGCTAGTTTTCAGGTCCTTTCTAAGGTTATGGAAATCTCAAGAAGAAAAAGGTGCTGAAGTCTAATAACGAGCATAAGCTCCTCATTCAACAGTTCCCAGACTGCAGCACATGTACTAGAATAAGTGTCTGCCTTAATGAAGATCATTAAAATTTCTAAGGTGATGTGCTGAGTACTTTTGAGTGTCTGAGGGTCTGAAAATCACTTAACTGATTATAAATGTGTCATGCTGTGAAGATTTTTGTGAGATGCTTTTAATTTGAATACCTCACATTGGTAAGGTAGAAGGGAAAGGTGATAATTCCACGAACAATTTGACTGCAGGAAAAAAGGTAAAACACTTTAAACACCTGGGGTGTGGGGAATAGTACTGTAAACTTGTTTCCAAAAAAATTTTTCAAATAGATACAACATTTTTGAAACAGATACAACAAAAAAGATGAATACCTGAATATTTCTGTCTAGGTTCTGAAAAGAAACTGTATGTAGCTGTGAATTTTTGGAATGTACTACTATGATAATACTCAGAAGAGGCTGTGGGGAGACGTCATAGAAATCTGCAACTTTGTCATGAGGATAAGTGGAGGGGCAGCACTGACCTCTTCTCCCTGGTGACCAGTGACAGGATCTGAGACGTCACCCAGAGGATGGTTGGGGACTGGAACAGGCTCCCCAGGAAGTGGTCACAGCCCCAAGCCTGGCAGAGTTCAGGAAGCTTCTGGACAATGTTCTCAGGGACATCGTGTGACTCTTGGGGTGTCCTGAGCAGGGGCAAGAGATGGACTTGATGAACCTTATGGGTCCCTTCCAACTCAGCATGTTCTATGATTCTATAATTCCCTTCCTGTGTCAAGCAGAATTGCACTCTGGACCTGTAATGTCAATGGACTACTCCCATGGATCCCAGGGGACTTTCAATCAGGCCTTTATTTCTTGTAGATTCAACACTGTGACTTGATTTCTTAAATAGGTATATATCTGTGACTGTGTACATAATTCCTGCTGAAACGTGGCTGTGGTGTACACATATCAAATGAGAACAGAACATCTTTTAAATTTGGTTTCTGCAGTCAATTGCTTTTGTTTGTTTTTCCTTAGCAAAATAAAACTTACTCCATCTCAACTTTGCTTCAGTCAGTAAAGCTGCTCTTTTTTCTCATCTTTGCTTATAACTTGATGTAACTTTTCCCTCAGTTAAATTGTTTAATGCAGATCATTCCTCCCTTTGGAATAGTGGAGGTTTGCTGTTATTTCCCAGCCTCCCTCTTCCATTCTGTACCTGTCAGAGGATGGCCTAAAAGTTAATGAATCCAGGAAAGCAGGACTCAAAATGTTGCTGATGGTAGCTTTCTGTCTTTATTCCAAACTGTGATGGAAAATAGTCTTATTTCATCAGGTGCAATTTAGATTGATTTGCAATGCGAGCAGGTCACATCTTTGTTTCAGCAAACAAGAGCAGTGAATCTCTAGTGAACCCTTGCTGACTATACACAAGGTAGCAATGGAGTTAATTTTTATTCTTTTCCAATATCCACACAAAAAGCAGAAGAGTTATCTACTGTAACAAATGCAAGTTTCAGATAATATGATTAAGCCATGGAAGATAATCTGCTTTCCTCAATGTTTGTGGATTGAATCAAAATTCTGTTAAGTACCCATCAAGCAATGAGATTTATATGATGAAAATTTTCAACCTGAAAATAACTGGTATATAGACCCTGACACTGGGTGATGTTCAAGGTGGGCACAGTGTGATAAGACAGCCTTTGTAGCACCCAGAGAATTCTCCATTTAAGTCTCAGCAGTCTTGAGTTGCTCTCACGTGTGCTTGCCCTCAAAGCAGAGATGTGTTAAGTTTCCACAAAAAGCCCTCAACTCAATGAATGTTCCAGATGTTAATAATCTTAGGACTTGATGATATATCCTAACTTCTGTCCAATTCAGGAAGTGCGAACAGGAAAAAAATAGAGAATCAATTATGTGCTATTGACTACATTTCATATGATGTCATATAATAATAAAAATTCGTTGTCAGTACCTACACAAGCACCTAGAAAGTTATTTATGCTGAACTCATGCTATATCTTATAAAACAGTAATGAAATTTAAGTTCCCTTTTTTTTTGGCTCATTACTACTGTCTTATATGTATATCCAAGTGAAGTCATCCTAGTTTTCATATAATCTTGCTGAATAGTTGGCATATAACAATTCTGCACTACCTGAAAGATCTAGCTCTATCAAATAGTGCACGCACAAACCTGAAATGTAATTTCTTTTACCAGTCAAAGGCACTTATATTTTAATTTTTGTTATGCAGTTTTCTCACATTCTAGTATTTGAAGGGATAAAAAACTCCAACATATCGTGTTATTGATTTTTTTTTTCTCAATTCTGGCCTCAGCTGATTTCCATTTTTATATAAACACTTCAGCTTTTCCACGTAACATTTTCTGACCATTTTTCTTAATTTTTATTATCTATCTGTCTGTCTGTCTGTCTGTCTACCTATCTATCTCTCTGTGTATACACATACACATACACATACANCTACCTATTTATCTCTCTCTGTGTGTGTATGTGTACACATACACATTATTGCAGACTGGACTTCCAGAATAAAGTCTTACGGACTGCAATGTCTTTAACCCAGGCACTCAAAAACCAGAGAGGAAGGCATTTGCTCATTGTGTGAAGCAGTGACAGTGATAGCCTGAATTTACAGAAGCTGTGATTATCCACCTACCACTTTCTTATTTATACTTATAAAGGCCTGAGCAGATATTGCTAGAAGATTTTGTGTGTGAACATAGTGTGACAGGGTGTTCCACATCTGTCTCACACCCACAAAGCTGGCATAGATAGCCCAGGCCAAGTCAACGACCGAGTCAGCGACCCTGCAAGAGATTATCACTTGGCGCCTGAGTGCCTGAATCCTGACCAAGGAATCAACATCTTGGTACGGGAAAACCAGGAGAAAGAGAAGAAAAGAATAAATAAATCACCGAAAGACACACTTTTACACTATAAAAGACACACGAAATATCACAGAGGCAGAAGCTTTCTGCACATACTCTGTAGCATGCAGGGACTTCACCCCAGGTTTTGGACACAGGCCTGTGGTTGCTTCCTCGAGGATTGAGTGAAAGGATCCTAATGTATGTTGCATCACCAAATTGGAGTTGGTAAGATATATTGGTTTCCTAAATTGTATTACTTCTTCACTAGCTGTAACAATAGGTACCTCAATTCGCGCTGTATTATCTACTAGTAGGTTTGGGTTTTTTTTTTTTTGTTTCTATTTCATTTTGTGTAGTACACAGTTTGTTTAGTTCCTTACCTTGTTGTTTTCTTGTGTCTAATAAACAGTAATTCATTTTATATTAGACCTAATCAGCCCATTATTAAAGAACTTGCAAACGGGACTGGGTTTTTGGGGTGTGGGCACTCCAATAAAAGTTGCTGCCTGCTGCTGAGGGCCTAGGCAAAAGGCAGATTTAACTCAACCCCCATCTGCCATTCGTAACACATAGCCCAGGACTCATCATAAGGTTTGACATCAGCTGTGATTGTTCCATGAGAAAATCCCTATTGAGGACAGAGAAAGGCTGGGACAAGGCTCAGTTTGCCACTGAAAATAGTAATAGTTAATAGTAATTATCTATATGAAGATAGAACAGGATCATGTGTGCTTAGCCTTTCTGATTCCAGAAAAGAAAAAAAAAAAGAAAGCAAGCTATCATTGCTTTGCAGCTTCGTGTAGTTTTCGCTGATCTGCATCTTGAGTTCCATATGGAACATTTTCCCCACAGAAGACTCTCTGTAACTCTCAACCTATCTCAGCAGGACCCATGAAATTGGGTTTATACTCCTATAGTCTTTATTTTAAACATAAACAGCATAAGAACTACCTTTCATAAAGGGCTTAGAGATTGATAAGATGGGCTATACATTAACTAATACAGTATTATTTCAAAATGGTAAGTTCTGCTCTGATCTAAAGTGTAAGCTGTCTTTATTTTATTCTTGTTTTAGTTGACTCATGTCACAGCAGGGGCTCAGAAATTAATGTAAAATTCAAAGAGTGATTGAAATATACTTCATAAATGAGGGATTTTCATGCCATTTTGTTATAATATATGGCTTTTGAAATCTCAAAAATTGATTGACCTATTTTTATGTTCATTTTACATTGTAAAACTATTTTTCAAACATGTTATTAGGCTTTAAGAGTTCTTGGATGTGGTCTGACTTTATAAATTCCATACTTTATATACACACTCCTTATATAATTTTGTTTAGTGCAGAAATGTTGGCATTTGTAGCTATGATTCTCTCCTGTTCCCTACATTTGCTGAAAATTTTGGGGCAAGAAGCTGTTTTCTGTAGTTGACACAGAGACTGACATTTAGTTCTTTATTCTGTGAAAAATGCTTTGTGATCCTAGAATATTTCTATGCACTATGATTGTCATTAATTTTTTTCTTTCTAAAAGTCAGATTTCAGGGGTGTGCTCAAATTGCTATTAACATCTTCCCTCTGTTGAGTGAAATGATGGCATCTGTATGCAGGGGTTTGTAAGTACTGCATTCATTTCAGACCTGGTAGGCAAAAGGAAAGGTTTCAATAAACCTTTAGCTCAGGGGCATGTCTGTAGAATTGAGACAGTTCTGCCCCCTCTTCTAGTGGTAGTAGTGACCCTGATGAATCCTCATAATATTTTAAGCCTCTGATAAAACAAAACTGACCTTGAAAGAACATTATAATACATGAATTTTTTGATCCTGCAAATGTTTTATCTTTCCTCCACTAATATCAGAGAGGTATTATTCTCAGTTACTAAAGTTTCCAAAATATGTGAGGTTTACATTAATCTTTTGCTTCTGATTTTTACAATTTTCCCTAGCTTGAGTAGATATTGTCTGGTAAAACGTGTGCATATGTTACTGCCTTATGATCTCTGATATTACTGTGGATCACCAGGACTGGACCATTTCTGCTGTGAGGAAAGGCTGAGAGGTGGAATTGTCTAACCTGGAGAAGAGAAGGCTTGAGAGTATATCAGTACCTAAAGGGAGGGTGTAAAGAGAATGGAGCCAGGTTCTTTCCAGTAGTGCCTAGTGTAAAGCAATGGGATGAACAGGCAAGACTCCATCTGAACATCAATAAACATATTTTCACTGTGAGGGTGACCAAGCACTGACACAGGTTGTCTGAAGAGGCTGCAGAGTCCCCATTCTTGGAGATGCTTTTTTTTATAACTAGATAAGAGTTTAAAAGTTTCATTGTGGCATAAGAAATATGATGTCTGAAAAATGTAACCTAAGTGCACCGTTTTTAAAACTAATCTTTTTTTTCAGCTTCTGTATCAGTTGATCAAAGCCACCCTTTTTTCCATTTGACTAATATGTCTACTAGGTTTGCATGGCAAGGCTTTTGTAGCACAGGGGGCTACAGGGGTGGCTTCTCTGAAAGCTGCCAGAAGTTTCTCCCTAGCCAATTATCAGCTGGGTCCAAGATAGACCTGTCACTCACCAAGGCTGAGCCCATCAGGAATGGTGGAAACAGTGACACACCTGGCATAACAGATTTAAGACGCAGAAAAAGGGTTCACAATTTCAGGCTAAAAGTGGAGTGAGAATATGTGAAACTGCTCTGCAGGCACCAAGATCAGTGATGAAGAGGAGAATATATTCCAGGCACAAGAGCAGAGATTCCCATGCAGTCTGTCTCCCTTCAGCCCATGGAAGCACACAGTGGAGCAGATAACCACCTGCAGTCCCTGCAGCACCCCATGCCCGAGCAGGTGGATGCCTGAAGGAGGCTGTGACCCTGTGAGAAGCCCATGCTGGAGCAGCTTTGCCGGAAAGACCTGTGACTCCATGGGTGACCCACACTGGAGCAGCTTATGAAGAACTGAAGCCCATGTGAAGAACTCACATTGGAGAAGTTCATGGAGGATTGTCTCCCTTGGAAGAGACCCCAAGCTGGAGCAGAGTCCTTCCTCTGAGGAGGAAGGAGCAGCAGAGGAAACATGTGACGAACAGCCCCTGTGGCTTTGGGCCACTGCAGGGGAGGAGGTAGAAAAAATTGGGAGTGATGTTGAACACAGGAAGAAGGGAGGGGTGAGAGGAGGTTCTTTTGAAGGTTTTGTTTTATTTCTCTTTATCCTAGTCTGATTGATGTGGTAATAAATTAAATGTGTTTTGCCGAAGTGGAGTTTGTTTTGCCTGTGGCAGTAACTGGTGAGTGATCTCTCCTTATCCTTGACTCCTGAGCATTTCACTCAGCTGAGCAGGGAAGTGATGAAGCAGCTTTGGTGGGCATCTGGCATCCAGCCAGCATCAACACACCACAAGTTCACTCAATGCTTCAAGATTTTTTTTCAGGAGAACTTGTGGATGTGTAAGAAATTACTAAAAATCCAGAGATACAGGGCAGGTCTTACACTGAACCTGGAAAATGTCATTCTAATGGAAAAACACCTCTCCTGTGACATTGGAAATACTTGTTTTGTGAATGCATATGATGTCACAAATGAGAACTGAGATAAATATTCTTCGTTAATAAAAGGTTATACTTTCATGTCATTGCCCTTAGTAATAACATCTGGGTAAACTAATAAACTGAATGAAATATCTTTTGTGAAATCTGTCTGCAGTTTCAGTAAGGAATTTCCAAGTGTGGAATCTGGTATTTTGAATATCTCTTTGAAAGGGGACATTTTTTCCCCTATAGACTACATCATATGTTAGTATTTAACCACAATGTATCATTTGTTTTAAGAGAACTTAGGTTTAATGGCTGTTAACAAGATATGGTTCTGTATCAAGAGAATTTTAGAAAGCCTTTTACCCTTCAAAATTTATACATATTTGCTACTTGATGACCTGTGATCAAATAGACTCTTGCTGTCTGGTAGAGCCCTGGCAACAAGTCTCCCTCTGAAGTGTCCAATCTCCCTCTGAGATATCCAATCCTTTGCTCTGCCAGGTCTCAGTTTTTATTTTAGAGCCCTGTCCTTTTCAGCCATCTGAGCTGGTTGTGTGCTCTGTCTTCAATCCCTCTGTAGAAATTTCGACTTAGGTAAAAGTTCATCTCTTCAGGCAGTAACTGAGAAACACGCAGACCACGTAAGTGTTTTGTAATCACTTGTTATTTTAGCCAGTAGAAGACTTTTGCAGACCTAGAAAACTAATTAAAAAATACTTCAATATTTTTCTTGCCCTGATTTCTATAGGCTTCTCAGCATGCTTTGCCCTTCCCAATCCCTTGTACAATCCAGGGGTCTGCGACTTTTCCTCAAAATTCCTGAAATCTTGGTGCAGATATTTGTACATTTATATCTTTCCACCCTCCTTTCTAAATTTCTTGCATATCTATTGAGAAACTTCTCACTTATTATTTTCAGCTACTCAATTTAAGGATTCATTGCTCAGCTGTGACGTGTAATCACCATCCCACACCAGATGATGTGGGGCAGCTCAGTTACCTCTTTTACAGACTTGACAAACTGTAAAGCCAATTATTTACCTTAGGGAGCTCCAGCTGATTGAAAGATCATAAAAATTTAGTGATTTTTCCACTGTTAATTATATTCAAGGTCTAAGAATTACTCTCTTTTGGATTTATGTCAGTACAGAGACCAAATGGGTAGAGGAGACAACCACATACTATGTTTAAAATTAAATGTACAACCTAAGAAAAGGGTGGTCATTTCACAAACACAGTTCAGTCTGGATTTAATTTTTTTTTCTTTTTTAGGTAGAAGAGTTGAATATCTGACAACATTTTCACTGGGAAAATTTTTTTTCATTCAAGATGGTCCTTAGAGAACAAATACCTTGTCTACACTCTGATGTTTTGTGCCATTTAGATGTCTGATCCAAATACCTATGTACCTTATCTTATTTAAAGAGAACTGAGAGCTCTGTTTTTGTAGGTCACATTCCTGTTTGGCTGTCAATGTAACATTTGAAAATAAACTGGTGGACCTACCCAATATTACTTAATCTAATTCTTCTTGGAACTCATATTTTTGCTCTCCATTCTTTTCTGTAGAGATTAATTCCACAACTTAATAGCATTGTAAAAAACAGATTCCATTTTTTTTTTAATTCCACTTCTGTTCATGCTATATACTGACTAGTGAGTAATAGTAGATAAGTGATCCCCAATGAATACACACTAATGTTGCTTTCTTTTATATATATGTAAATATCCTTTTGTTCAAATTAAAAACCTAGCCTGCTAAATACATGTTAGAAACCTATTCATAACTCTATTTGCTTTGTTTCTTTTATGTTATATTTACTGATTCATATTTTTTTTGTTTTTCTGATAAAACAGTACACTGCATTTAGAATGTGGATAAACTATGCCTTTGTGCTGTGGTACTGTAATATTTCCTGTCTTGTTTTGAATGGCTGTTCTAACAATTCTCAATTTGTTGTTTGCATTTTAGCCACTGCCTAACTGCCATCTGTGGCTTGCAGAGAAGATATTTGCTCTTTGATTCTTTACTAATACTTCAAAAGTTCTAAGCAGTTTCGTGTCTCTCTTGGTTTGAAAATGTTTTATCATCAGCAGTTATGCTTCTGGTACGCAGTTCTTGGAATATTTCTGGTCATGAGGTTTTTAAAATCCCATAAAAGTTGTTAATTTGTTCAGTGTTATTGTGATTGAATAGTCAGACCTTTTTTTTTTTATCTTCATTATTTTCTACTTAGAGGTATAGAATATACTCTTAGTACTTTCACATCATCAGCAAACTTTGTTATTTTACTTTTGACCCCTTCTCAAAGATCACTCACTCATATGTTGTGTCACAGGCTGCATGTGTCCCCTTGGGCAGACCTTTTACTGGTCTAATTTCAAACCACAATTTTCCTTTTTTTCCCCAGTGAATTCAAAAGGATTTTATTCTTATCTCATGGTGGTTTAATTTCTGATGAGCTTTTAACAAAACAAGTTTTTGAAAGCTCTTTGAAATCCAAGTACATTTCATAGATCATAACATCTTCATATACCTCTTCTCAGAGTAAAAATATATGAGGCAAGACTACTCTTTTCTTGGGAAAATATTTCCCAGAATACTTTGTTTATATATATATCTCCTCATTTTATTCTTTATGACATTGTTCTGCCTGGTATGAAGGTTAGCCTTCGTGGGCTATCATTCTTTGATCTCTCCTAGGAGATTTTTTTCAGATTGTGTCACATTTGCTACCTCTTGGTATGGAGAATGACTTAAATGATAAGCTGTACACTGCAGCAATTTCACATCTGAGTTCTTTTAGAACTCTTGAGTGAATACCATCTGCTCCTGGCAGTTTGTCACTATTCAGCTTGCTTTAAATCCTCTTATAGCGGTACACCAGTTGGAGACAATTCCTCAGTCCCCCCTTCTCTAAAGAGTGACTCAGTTGGAAACCTCAGCTCCAGGCTTCATGATGCCTTGCCTTTCTTGAACCCTTCTTTTATATTATCATTGGCAATACATTCAGTGGTTATGTCTGCACTGGCAAGGAGTTCAGACCAATCTGTATGTGATGCAACTGTTGCTAAGGACCTGCTACTCCACCACCCATTTTTCAGCATCTTTTTTTTTTGTAAATACATATATATGTATAATTCTTATCTAGTCCCATGGACTGAACAACCACCTGGCATGTATTAGCCTTAGCCTCTCCCTTCCAGCTTAGTTTCTTTTGAAATTAATCTACTTCATGCACTCCAAGATTGCACTAAACCTGGAACAAGGAATGGTGAAAAAAGTTCATGTTCACAAAGATTCCTCCGTGGGGTACGTTGCTGATGTCACACATCGATTCAAAGAGAACGTTACATCTGTGGATCAATTGAACAAAAGGAGACAGAGTGACAGAGACAGAGAGAGGGGAAACACATAACTCTACTAAGTGTATGTCTAGGAAAGGAAGTGGTGGGGGGCTCCCAAGGCGAACATAGTCCCTGGGTATCCTCTCCAGTGCAGCAGGATCATCCAGCAATTCTTTGGCTATGGTAACTATAGAGTTTTTTTCAGAAGTCACTCAAAGTCCGTATTTGTTTTGATGGTATTGGGATTTAAGAGTTAAAGGTCATAACAATGACAGGATGAGATTCATGGGGAAAAATACTGCCCAGAAGCACTGGAAAATGGTAACAAAACAGCTTGACTGTAAGAGCTGAGGGATGCAGGGGAAAGCTGCAGCTACTGAGCTGCAACCAAAAGGCCATGAGCTGTACAAAGGCACTGTGCCCACTGAGAACAGGGACCGTGTGCAGAAGCCACACTCTTGATCCAAACTGCAGCCTACCAGTGCATGTCCAGCATCTCTGCCTGTGGGCAAAATCCTGGCCCTGTTTTTTCTGAAGAAAGAATTGCATGAAAAAACTAAATTGAAACAAGATACTATAATTTTTTATTTATCTTTATATAATTAGCAGTATGTTTATTTTGCCCACTTAGCAACTACTTGTTTTTAAAGTTGTCTTCCTTCTCTTTTCTTTTCAGTTTTCTAATGAATAATTTTGCTTTGTGGTATTTTGAATGCAAAATAATTTGTATATTTTTTAAAATTCTGAAATCTATTTAATTACATTTTTAGCAGTCATAATTTGGTATATAAATATTTTGTCTTTTCACCAAATACTTTTAATTCCCTTTTCATTAAGCTTTGGTCTTTTTACGTTTTCCCTTTTAGATGTTTGAGATGCATTGCAGTCACAGGTTTCTCTCCTTTATAAGAAAGTTGAATTGCAGTGCATATAATATGAGGCAGCATATGGTACAGTAGTGAACTGTAGTCAGAAAGACACACACAGGGGTACAATTAGTTTCCAACTCCCGTTTGAAAGTCAGCCATAGCTGGTTGCTTCTAGCCTTCCCTCTGCCCATTCCGCTCTGTGCCTCCCCCAGTGTTGGGGATCACCTACCCTGTGTTTAAGCGGCATGACACACAAGTTGCGAAGCATATTACAACCCTTCCTACACAGACATAGGGATGAATTAAATCACTTGGTTTCTTCTGACTCTGTTGTAAATTACCACAAATCAGAAAAAAGTATTTTCAGGCCCATAAGATATAGTTTGCAGACAGAAAATTACTTTATTTGTAATCATTGGGAATGACACACTGTACACCTAAAAAAGCCTTTCAGAGGCAAAAAGTCTTTTAAATTTTAATTATATTTCTATAATTTTTCAAACAGAAACTAACTCATGAGGACCCAAATAAAAAAAGCCATTTCATACTTGAAAGGCTCCAAAATGTGGTACTCTCAGTTTCTGAGCTCATAAAACAGCTTTGGGTATTGCATATCTGACATATGCATCTTTCTTGGTATCTCCCTCGGGTGTTCTGACATTAGAGAACACAGTGCTTGGTACACTGCTCACCAGCTGGAATGACTTACTGCTAATAGAGACACCAAGGAGGTACAGTGATGTTCTTTAAATAAATTTGGTGAAAAGATAATAAATCAGTATGACTTTTATTTCTTCAGAAATGTGATAGGAAACAAAATATAAATAATGGATTTTTCTCTGCTTGATGCAATTTCTGCATCATATGTTCGTTTCTGCCTTATTTGTCTTCTATTTCTATCAGACTGGTAAGGTAAGTAAGAAAGTAAGAACCCTAATTTCTACTGTATAGTCTACAGACTTGCTAATAAACACTAGAAAAATAACAAATCTCCCAGGAAAATAGTATTTTCTTCCTTTCTTACTTTCCTTTTTCAGTTAGACAATGATGGTATTTAACTGTTTGTTAACTTTTCCAATTACAGAGACAGGAGCAAACCATGAAGGCAGCACACATGTTCTGACCCAACCTAAGAAGTGATATCTGTCCTTGAATGCCTTTTTTTGGTTGAGTAATTGAATAAGGTGGTACAGTTGTTCACAGAGGGAATGGATGTGATTTTGTTGGTGTATTCCAGCACAGCAGAGACAGCAAAGCTCCCTCTGTGCTTCCCAGATGCTTAAAGTTCCCTGACCTTTTAAATGCATTTTGGCCACTAGCACTCTATTAAAAGATGAAGATAAGTAGATGTTAGATTGACATTTCATTTGTCCAGGGACTGAAAAAAATTGTTTGGATGTAGAACACTATCAAGATATGAACGTAAATTTGCTTAGAGGTATCTGTTTTCATCTTTGAGAAATTCTTTTTTTCTGAATTGCCAGTTCTCCCACTTCACCTACTCACCCTAGTCCATTTTGTTACATTTGGTCTGAAGAGCTGTCTATCATATTTTACACATAAATTTCTCAAATGTTTCTGAGTGATGATTCTAAATATCCTAGGCAAGATAGTAAATGAGTAGGACACCAGAACTTAAACAGGCAAGTCAGTAAATCTAATTATAGATTTAAATTCTTCCTGTTAAAAAATACTTAAAGAATTCCAGTGGCAAAATCTAATATATGTAATGGTTACTTACTATTGCTTTTTAATTCTTTTTCTCACTGAGTGATGCAGTAAGTGCCATATCCCAGTATTATTTTGCATTTTTTACTTCTGTGTGTCATCCAGTTTCCAGTAGCAACTAAACAAAAAATCAAGTAAATTAAAATTGATGAAAACTGAGAATACTATATTTATTCAAACTGAAGAGTGTCTCTTAGCATTAAGGATGATTGCAAACCTCTTTGCAAATTTGGAACATACAGCTAACATGGTATCATCAGCAAGAGAAACGTAGCATTAATAAAATAAATGAATACTCTACATAGTCTGTCTTAAGAGTGACCTTCAGAGAGTAATGGAGTCTGTGTTCTCTTATTCACAGTCTTTTTACGCTGTGAGTCTGGTCGCAAATGTCACAAGAGGAAGCTATTAGGATTTTCAGCATTTCTACCATTCAACTGAAATTCTGTGATAATAGATTTTCCTTCCTTTTGAATGTCATCAAAAGAGAAAAAGCTAGGAAAAGCAGAGATGTATATGTGTGTTGGGGAAGAATTTTTGAGTCAGTCTCTTTACAGCTTTCAGAAAGGCTTTGACTCAATTTGAATTTGAATTGAGAGTCTGAGGTGCTTCATTTTTTAGGATCAAGTTGCCTCTTCATGAAATTACTTTTCAAAAATAAAGGAACCAAGCATATATTTTGAAAGATACTTGAAATAATGTCTAGAAGCGTAAGAGAGATGAGTTGCAAAAGCTTTAGAGCACACTGTTAGTCCTTAGAATCTTGGGAGGGACTGCAGAGGAATTCAGCAAGAAGCAACCAGACAAGCCACAAAATCTGAGTGACACCGTGGGCTCCAAAAAGGACTTGTGCAATGCCATTAGATTTCTGATAAGCTTTTTGTTTCAAATCTTCTGAAAACTAATGGCATTTGAAAGTGGACAGGCCAAACATGTATTTGTTTATGTTGTCAAGTGTTATTTCTGAGTAACAGGTGACAATGATCTATCCAAATGAAAGATGTAATTTTAATCTCCAACCCAAAGACTGTGAGGCATTTTCACTGCACAGTTTCATCAGATTATAGGGAAAGTTCAAACTCATAAGCATTCTCTGTACCTGGGCACTGTGCCTCTTCAATCATTATAAAAAGCTTTAATTGGGTAAATGGATACCTTAGGGTTTTACTGCAACTAAATTTCAGTCTCAGAGAAGCATCCAGGCTTGAGCTGCATCCAGAATGAAGAGCTATGGTACTCAAGATAAATTTACGAGGTTTGCACTCCATTTGTGCTCTGAGATTCCTGAAAATAAATCTCTCATTGCAATTTCTCTCTAGAAATCTTTTCAGCGTAACTTTGCTTCACAGGACACAGGATATTTTATTTTTGTTTCTTCAGGCTCAATAATTCATTCTTACTAAAAAAAAAGTGTCCTTCCTCTTCTACCTATTACAATATAGTAAATAGCTAGACCTCTGATACCTAAAAATTGGTTGTGAATTGTCCATCTCAGAACCTATATCATTTGAACATATATTTTCACTGCTAAAACTCAAATAATTTTTGCCATTTTCATCTTTGCATTCAGAGAACTCAGTCATAACTGACATAGTGCTAAGATGACAATTTTTTTCATTCTTTTTAAAATGCCATTGAAAATATTCCGAGTTTGAAGATCACTTTAAAATGGGGAAAACCACATTCTTAGAGGCATGCCAACCCTCTTGCACTAAAACCTGTTAAGACACAGGCAGTCATTTTCTTGTTGAGATCATGGGTGAGTCACAGAAGAGTCCAAATCCTTTGCCTTTGTATCATTCAAAGAGTTTATAAATCCCCTGAAAAAACTGAAAATATTTTTGGCAATGATTTTATTCTTATTTACTAAGAAACCGCTTTTGTATATTTTTTTTCTAATGAATGATTTCGTTTGACTGATTGACATGATTGTTTGCCATTAGGTTTTTTAGGAAGATGATGTTGTTTCCTTCTTGTAAGCACATAAATTATAATAATATTTTAAGAAGTGTGATAATACATAAATATAACATTAGAATATTATATAAAGAAGAATATTAAAAAGATCTACAAGTATTAGCTGTCTCCCATGCACTTACAATTAAAAATTACCAATTCTCCTTTCATACTTTTTCTTCATCAGTTTGTTATAAGTAAAGTTTGAGATTATTGTACAGTTTTACTTTCACTAAGGGAAATTACAGTACCAGAGAAGTGAAATTCCAAAATGGGCTACTACAAAAAAAAATCCTAACCCAATAAAATTTGGTGCTTTGAGTATACAGTAAGCCGAGGGGCCGAAAGGTTTCTCTATTGGGGCACATCTGTGATAATTCTCCCCATACTACACAGGTTTAGTGTTAGACATATCTTTATGATTATCATTCTTCTGTGAAAAAGAAGTCCTAATTTTTTAATCAGCTGAGGCTTTGAAAGTTTGCTTTAAAAGTAGACTTTTTTTTTTCCCTGTAAAAAACACACTATTTACAGGGCTTTGTACTGAAATAAAACTTTGGAATTGTTGCCTCCAAAAGGGTCCTTTACCATAGCAACAGTCCAACAGACAACAATTGTGCCAAAAATACTTCCTGTAAATAAAATAGAGAACAACATAAATCTGGTGTCCACAAATTTTTCTACAAAAATGATGTTTCACAATATGAATGTCTGAACTAGTCCCAAAAATGTAGTAGTGTGGCATTCTGATTTTACATTTCCACATTTTACAAGTGACTGACAGCTCTTTTGCTCTTTACTTGTTGATGACCTTGTTAATTTAGGCGACAAGGTGTAATTGTTAGCCAAAAAAATAAAATTATGAAAAGCTAAGGCCCATTACTATATTCCATTGTAGAGAAAATTACTTACATGAAACCATTCAGTGAAGAAGTGAAGCTTTGGAGAATCTGTTTCTTAATGGTTTTCCTTACCGTTGACCTGGAGTCTCAGTGCCAGACAAAACAAAATGATGGGCAGATTTTTGAATTGCTTTTGTCTCTCTGCTTAACCCAAGCGGCCTTTTAAAGTCCAGTCTGTGAAAGGAGTGTTGAGGGTTTGAGGGATCTATCAGGAATAACCCAGTGATTAAGGAGAGATCTATGATTAGTGTGAAGATTTGCCATTTGTTCATTCATCTTTATAACATTTAGGGCTTAGTTTTGCCTGGCTATATGCTGATAAACTCCTGGCCCTGAAAGCCCAGCAGCACTGTTTGTTTCTTTTTTTTCCTGTCACATGCAATTCCTTGTCAGTTTGTCTCATGGTCTGGAGTATAGGAACCAAAAGCCAGTTCTCTGTTCACTGCAATCCAGCAAGGTTTGCGGGATTTCAAGCTGGCCCTGTGTTCCTGAAGATAGATGTCTCTGTTTCCTGTGTCCTCACAGTCTCCTGGATTATTCTTAAATCCCTTCTCTCATCCAAGAAAGGGCAGTTTATAAATCAGGTGAGGTATGCAGTCCTCGATAACCTATAAGTGCTGTACCTTGTAAATCTTGCAGCTTTAAAAGGAAGGCAGCTTTGTGTGAAGCCATACAAAATATAAAGTAGTCTAAGAGGCGAATTTCTTTCTTTGATGCATAGTTGGCATCACATTTAATACAAATTCACCTGTGGATTCTTAGCATTGGGAGAGAAATGAGACGAAGTTTTGAGTCGTTTGCATATTCAAACTGCAGAGCCTGACAAATCTGCTGACAGGACCAAGCTATTAATGGGATTCCAGCACTGTCTAGAAAAAGATACACAGCATTTTTTTTTATTCCTTAGTTTGTTACAATAGATTTCCTTTAACAATCTATGAATTACCTAAACCCCACTCTGAGAGTAAAATTATTGCATGTCTTTTATTGAATCACTGGTCTTGTTTATTGGAAAGGGATTAGGAAAAGGTAGTGTCTGATTTCAGAGTAGGTTGTATTCAAATGCTTCCAGTGCTGGCTGTAAAACTTGTTTCTGGGCTGCCCTTTGATCTTTATCCTGTATAAACCAATTCAGCCTGTGGCCTACAGTGACTCACTATGGAAACAGATAAAGCAAGATCTGAATGTGTATTTTATAGCTGTACAAATCTTCAGCATTTCTAGGATTTATCATTTCATATGAGGAAGGAGTTTGTCTCACAGGTGGGGAAACCTGTAAGGCTGGACAAACATTCAATTTTATATTATAAACATTGTAAAATGCTATGTTCACTTTAATTTAGTCAAAAATTCTTTAGAGTATAGATGTGAGCACACTTGGCTACAGGAGATCTGCCTCTTCCAGAGTAACAGGCACTGGATTTGAAAGGTAGGCAGGTAGTTGCACTATGGAAGATGGACAGCTGCTCTGAGGACTAGATTTATCAGTGACATAGTTCTGTCACTATTGTGAATCACATTTGAAAAATATAAAACCATAGAAGGCCTAAACACTAAAAAGAAAAAAAAAATGTTTTCTAGGTTCATTTCGTGCCAGACATACAAGAAAGTCATGGATCACCCTTTGTAAACAAGATCAAAACATTTGTTTATGGTATTTATGTTATTTATCTTAAGATTGTCTAGCAGAAGCCTGGCATGATGTCCCATACTAATAAGGGAAGCTCCAAGGAGATATCCTGTGTACATGAATTTTACACTCTATTTTTATATCCATTTTCTAATCATTTCTTAATCACAGTGGTTAACACTGGAGAGTATAATTATTATTGGCAACACAGATCACTTTTAACAAAATTACATCCCTATTTATTATCATATTACCATAGATACATTATTATAATAGAATAACCTTTACTTAGATACTAACCAAAAGCAATTATTGTAATTGATTTGAACATTCTAATTCAGTGAAAATATCCTACTTCCCTTTATGAACAACCCATTGTCATCATAGCCAGGTAACAGGATAGCTCACATCCCCTAATGTAGTTCACACAAATTCCTTAAGCCAGAGTGTTCTTTCCTGTATTCCTGCATAACTAAATGGCCATGGTAAGATTAAACTGAAGAGAAAATCTGATTTTACTGACTGGCTGTTAAATCTGTGCTTTATGTCATGTGGCAGTAATGGTTACAGCAATGCACAATACTTAGTATGGCCTTATTATGAAGCTTTGTCTGAGTTTTTCTTGAAGATGGGCCACAGAGTAAAAATACTCTTTAGTTTTAGGGATTCAGAAAGCTTGGAGATGCTTTTTATATGGGGTGTATCTCTCATTGTTGCACACTGCTATTTAATGTGTGAAACAGTATTTTGCCTATAGAAAAGAAAAATAACTTATTTTATGCTAAACACTATTTTGATATCCAATTGTTGAGACATCTAAGAATAGAACAGGATATGGTCAGGCAGCTGTAGTACTGGGATTAGATCAATATACAAAAGTTATGAATATACAAAAAACTGTTCTAAAAATTCTAGCTGTTGAAAAGGAAGTAGATAAGAAAAACCTGTCTTTACTGTAGGATTAAGGGAAAAGTTTAGAGAAAGCTAGGAAACCAGTTACCAAAACAACGATATATAAAGAAAGGCTGAAAAGGCAATGGGGGGTTGCACAAGCAGGTTCACAAACTGCACTCTTGCAGGTGCTCATACTTTCCACAGCACACAGCTTTACAATACTTAGTTCCAAGGAGTGAGAGGGAATGTGTTCAGAAAAACAATAGTAGAAATCCCAGTAAAGCCACAGAGATTTAGGAGAGAAAATATCTTCTATTGTGCAATGGAAATAAAAAAGACAGTGAAGCAGAGCCTACTCATATATAGGGAAGTTTCTTAAATCTAAGTGGAACTTCTGTGTAGTTTTTGATAGAAGTAAAGAAATACTATGAGTTATTTTATATGAGTTATAAGCTGTAAACCAGTAGTAAACAGAATCAAGCTTGCTGTCAAACGTATTTTGAGGCTGTGATCCTACAGTTCTGAATCCCATTGGAGTATTCAGCAAGACAGGGAAAGGAAAGCTAACAAAACTGAACTGTACACACACAGCTTGGCAGACAGGACCCCAGAACAACAGCACTATTGTATGCAAGTGAATCATCTTTGCATTGCTTGCATGGTTCTCCTTGGTGTGGTCAGGATATAGGACATGTGTTACTTGTGCTTGCATAGACTTCAAGTGTGAAATTTGGTTATTTTAACCTGCACTGCCAACAATTTGTAAATCTGAAGTAGATAGCGCTTGCTAGATTTTCAACCAAAGTCAGTGAGATTGGCAGTTCTTCATGAAGGTAGGATCATTTACTTTTTCGTTTATGTGGAGGATGTAAAAGAAAGAGCAACATTTCTAATCTGCAATAATTGCTGTGAAGTATTTAAAGTCTTTCATTTCAACTGTCTGACAGGCAATCTGAATATAGAATGATTGACATTTCTTAAGGTAAACATACAGGCTTATTATGCAAAAGGAAGCTCTGCCTTGAGACAGTGATACAATATCCAGCACTGAAAAAACCCCATTGCTGTGTTTTATGGTATCATCTACAGCCTTATAAGTAATTTTCTGAAAATAAGGACTTTTCTAAATAGGAACTTGTAAGACATCCTTGTAGGTAGTGACTTCTCTGAAAGATGTCTTAGATTTTTTTTTTATTGTTAAAATTAATTTGGAAAAGATATGAAGTAAATGAAGAAACTGCACAGAACAACCTGGTCAAAGAGAAACAAGAAAGGGGATACCAGTTTTGAAAGATATTTCATGTAAATTTCAATCATGGAAAATACTTAAAATTATTACATGGTTTACTACAGAGAAGCTACATTTTTGTTGTCCTTTTTTTGCCATTAGCTTTCATTACATTGTTAAGTACTTATTTTAATACAAGATATTACCCCCATCACCATTAATTCAGCATACCACAAGTCTGTTTATATCTACAACTGGATTTATTTTTATTATCCTCAGATTATTTGTATTGAAAAAAAACATTCAGGAAGATATGGCTGGAAACATTGACCAAATTTCATGACTAGTTTCTTTAGAAGGAAAACATTATTCAGAGCCAGATTGTAAAGTTCATTTCAATCCTTAAGCAATTTTTTAATGCCAGTTAAAACCAAGAGACCAAAAAAAAAAAAAAAAATATTTCTACCTCTGCTGCCAGGTAACCTAGTAAACAGATATGACACTGTTTCACTCTTCCCAATGTGCATAAGGGCCAAGATGCTTTTCCCAAAAGCATCATAAATATCTTGGAAGTATTTGACTATACTGATCCTAGTACTGAGAGCCCTTCAGGATAACTAGGTTGCTGGATTTTGTACTCAGCTGCAAATCTGTTCTCAAAGGCATGGACCTAGAATCGTCTAAATGCCTCTACATATTTTTCCAGTACACCTTGCTTGAACATCACTTACAGAAGGAAGGTCTTGAGATCAAATTAGCTCCACAGACAGTATAGGAAGAGAAGATATTTGATTGGTAAATGTGAAAAGAAGCCTTAGCCTTAATATTGTCATCCCACAACGGCACTGAAGGCAATTACATATAATGTCTATTAGTCCCTTTCTAATTATATCTATCATAGTATGCTATTCATGATTGCAACTGCTCCATGTTTCATCAGACTATGAATTGGTTTCTCCTTAAAATAGTTTAGTTTTCTTTCCACAGTGTTTTCAGCCACTGAGAAGCTATCAGTATAAGGACACCAAAACAATCACTTCCCTGTAATTTTCCTTGCCTTTGTTGATACATAATTTTATCATTGTTCTGAACAATTTTGCTAATTTTTTGCAATCTTAGGGCCTGCAGCATTAAACACCAGAAACAGGTCATCACGAGCAGCCTCTTTTGCAGCTTTATTCCTTCTTTCAAACCACTGCTTAAACTTATTTAACAGTCCTGATCCCTGAAATCAATGTGCTATTAAATTATTTTCAACCCAAGAGTTACACTTTATAAAGCTTGAGAAACTGTTCTTGA
Organism: Dasyornis broadbenti; assembly: GCA_013397935.1. Lineage (NCBI taxonomy): Eukaryota > Metazoa > Chordata > Aves > Passeriformes > Dasyornithidae > Dasyornis > Dasyornis broadbenti. The sequence continues at coordinate 1,321,321 of VZRN01002817.1, forward strand.
AGCAGGATACTCTTCACTCTGAGAGAAAGTAGCATATTTTTTCCTTATTTATTTCCATTTCTTTTATTCCTAATCTTTAATTTTATTCATTAAAATAGTTTGTAGTATTAATCAGTGATTTTTCAGTCTCATATTTTAATTAATAACTTCTATTAAGAGCTTTAAAAATGTCTGAATAAATTTTAGCCAACTGGTTTACCTTAGACCTTTTTTTCTTAAATCTTTAATTATACTCAGAGAAGAAATGCTAAAGCCAGAACTGAGATTTGTAATTTCTTTCATGTGAGCTAGACATTCACACAATAGTCTTATCTTGCTTAGTGGCAATAAAACTATGTTTTTTGAACATGAATAATTGCCTGGTAACTAGCCAGGAAAGTTCTTTTGATATCTAAGTAAGTGTTGCACATGGGGGAATTGGAACAATAGCTGAATACTGATTATGGCTATTCCTGAATTTTCCCACAATTTTGATACCTGGAAATAAAAGCATAATTATTCTAGGCCCACTAAAACTATAATAGCATTAGCGTAACTTTTAAAACACTGCTTCCTTCCCTTATATAATTTAAGAACATTGTTCTAAATGAGTAAATATTACCCGATTAATATAGTAGTCCTACTTTAGAATGGACCTATTTTATATTCCCTGTCTGCTTCATATAAAATTCCACTTCCTGAATGTTTAAGTGATATTACATAGGTATTGCATTAAAACGTAAGAGAGTTTAAGGAAACATATTATTTGCATTTCATATGTTGCACAGAGCTACTCCTGGTGCCTAATGGAATATCAGAGGATATGTGTTTATGTTCTTACCTTGACATTTCAATCTGTATATAGTTGAAAACAAGCTGTAACCAAATATTTTCCTGTATTTTATTCTTTTTTCCACAATTAATGAACAAGTAATATACTTTAGACCAGCAATGAACACCCTTTTCATGATACACGATTCATTCCTGCAAAGCAGTGCTTAATGCAGAGAGGGCAGGGACAGCTGACATTATAACAGGGATCTGTTACTGGCTGCCTGACCAGCTGGGCCAGGTGGATGAGGGCCCTTTGCAGACAGACAGGAGCACCCTCACACTCGCTGGTTCTCATGGAAGACTTCAACCACACCAACATCTGTTGGAGGAACAATATGGAAGGACATAAGAAATCCATGACGTTTCTGGAACACTTTGCTGATAATTTCCATCTCCAAGTGACAGAGGAGCCAACAAGGTGAGGAGCTATGCTGGAACTTGTTCTCGTCAACAGAGGATGTGGTGGCAATGTGAAGCTCAAGGGCAGCCTGGGCTGCAGTGACCATGAAAAGATAGAGTTCAAGATCCTTAGGACAGTGAGGAGGTTTCCACAGTAAGCTCACTACCCTGGACTTTAGGAGATCAGGGTTTATCCTCTTCAGTGTACTGCTTGGGAGAATATCATGGAATTACACCCTGGAGAGAAGAAGGGCCAAGAAAGCTGATTAACATTCAAGGTTTGTCTCCAATCTCAAGAGCAATTTCTATAAGAAATCCAGAAAAGAGGCCAGGAGAACTGCATGTATAAGCAAGGAGCTTTTGGCAAAAATCAAAGAGAAGAAAGAAGTTTACAGAATGTGGAAAAAGGGTCGGGCCACTTGGAATCAATATGGGAACACTGTCAGAGTAAGCAGAGATGTGATGAGGAAGGCTAAGGAAAGGAAGATTAAGGAAAATGTGGGCCTGCTGATGAATGAGGTGGGTACCTGGTGACGAAAATTACAGAACAGGCAGAGCTACTGAATCCCTTCTTTGCTTCAGTCTTTACTGCTAAGACCAGCCCTAGGAACCCCAGATACTGGAGGCAAGAGAGAAATTCTGCAGAAAAAACAGACTTTCCCTTGATCAAGAAAGTTTGGATTATGCAAATGGCATTCATAGAATCTTAGAGTCATTTAGTTTCGAAAAGACTTTTAAGATCATTGAATCCAACCATTAACTCAGCCCCGGCATGTTGACCACTAAACCAAATCCCCAAGAACTGCATCCACATTCCTTTTGAACACTTCCAGGGATGATGATTCCACTGCTTTCCCAGGCAGCCTGAGCACCTTTTCAGAATTTTTTCCTAATATCCCATTTAAACCTCCCTTGGTGCAACTTGAGGCTATTTTCTGTCACCCTACCAGTTGTTACCTGTGAGAAGACAGACTGACTCCTGCCTTACCACAACTTCCTTTCAGGCTGTTGTAGAGAGTGATAAGATCTCCCCTGAACCACCTTTTCTAAGGACATGCAAAATCCTCCTCAATATGATCTTGTGCAACCTGCTCTAGGTGAGTGTGCTTTAGCAGGAAGGTTGGACTAGATAATCTCCAGAGGTTCCATTCTCTGTTTCCATGACTCCGTAATTCTGTGAAACCAGATTTTTACAAAAAAAAAAAAAAAAAGAAAAAAAAAAAGTAATTGGAAGTATTCTTACGCAGAATACAAGGGAAAATTCTATTTAATGGGCAGAGGAGACTGGCCACTAAGAGCCAGCACATGCAAAATCACAAATGTTCAAATTCCCTAAAAATGATGATGTATCTAAGTGTTATTGCAACAGTCTGCTGCTCTCTTGCTGTGCTGGGAGTTAAATAATAATGATAACAAATGGGTTCCTTTTTCTGTAAAGAGCCTTGATAATCTCTCTCATGGTAGACACTTAAATGTTCACTTTGAATTCTATAACCTGTGTTATACAACCTCCTCTCAAGCAAATGGCTGCGTTTCTGCTCAATAGCTTTAAAAACATCTAAAATAGCTTTTCAGTTAAAATATCTAAAATTATTTTACTTCCTAGGACATTAAATATTTGTGGCTTAAAAGCACTAAATGTTATTTGGATCATCTGTTAAAGAAGAGCACTGTTCTTTTAAGAATATGTAAACTGCCCAAGGTAAAACCCTGATCAGTTTTGCAGTGCTTATTATCACTGTGGAACTGCCTCAGCTGAGTGTTTCACAAGGACTAAAGCTGGCAAAGCCAACAGTGAATGAAGTGGCTACAAGATAGCATAGATAATACTCCAAGAATGACCCATGATTTAAACATTAGATTTGATGGAACAACTTGGAGACACTTTAAATGCTATGCTAAGTAAGTAAGTTGTGTGGTTTGTGTAACATACAAGGACTTGAGAGTAAGTTTGTAGGATAGCATAAATATAGTTCATGGCCGCAAACTTGCAAGGTAGAGCTCATGTAAATTGTACTTGCTAGACTTAGTAATAAATGTAGCGTTGCTAACTGGAAGAAGCTAGTTAAAACAGTGTAAACCACTAAGGCTGAAGAAATGGTACTTTGAAGTTGAATTTGGCTCCAGGAGAATAAATGAACTTATTAGACACCACTGTCAGTAATAGTGACAAAATAAAGTAAATCTGAACTTCCCAAAAGGTGCATATATCCATAGGTGTTAATAACTTACTTTGCAAATCTATTCAAATAACAGCCAAAAGGCATAAGATAATGAACACGATAATGGAATTTATTCCTGACATAATTCAACTTTCTAATGCAGAAGAAAAAGACCTCAGCATGTATACCATCAACTAATACCAGGAAAAGGAAGCAAAGGTATCAGTGTAGCTGTCACTGAGGTAGCAGCATAACTATCAGGTTACAAAAGAGCAGTATAAAGATTTTGCAGGTGCTGAAACTGTTCTGCTCTGTCTCTTTTGTGTATGATGTCATTTATTAGAGTTACATTCTGGAAAAAAAAAGTATTCTTATCTCCAAAAGTGGAGCTGAAGATACTATCAAAGGCAAATTTCATATTCTTTAAGAGGAAAAATTTCATATTCATATTCTTAAGAGGTTCATCATAGATAAGGATTCTGGAAAGGAATGCATTTGCAGTGTAAGATACTTCTGTTAGACTGAACAAAAGATATTTGCACAGTCCTTGTTCAAGAAATGTCCTTTCAGAATAGCTGCTAATTCAAAGGCTCATTTAAAGACTAACAATAGGAAACACTGCTCAGATTTCTGAATTCTGACAAGTGAAGCTGGGTGACGCATTGGGAGCCTTAGCTTTATAGTTTTTCCTTTCATATTCTATTTTGTGACACTGTTTCCACTCCCAGCTACGCTATCAAACTACTTTTAATTTTTTACCCCTAGAAATGTCTTGTTAGTTGCAAAGAAACTTGGACAGCCATTTTGGTTTATTTCATAAATTAATAGTTAACAAGTCAAATCCCTGCACATTACATATCAATAGGCAGGGCAGTTATTTTTTTTATAAATTATTTACTTTTAAAACCATAATAAGGTTTCCCATAAATTCTTTACCACACCTGCAATATCAAGAAAGGCTATTTTCTCTTGTACATGGATAACCATAATTTTGATGATGTATGACTTTTAAGTGTCCCTTTCTTATGATGAATAGCACGAGGCAGCAGTGCTGAAGTGACAGAAGATATAAAGAGCTATTGCTCTGATGATGTATTCCAGTAAGGGGATATTTGTGCTGTAAAATACATAATAAGAGCAAGTTTCTTGGAGTTATCTATCATTACAGCAATAATCTCCAATGCTATATACTCTATTGGTGGCATTGGTCTGATAGTACATAATATGAAATGGAATCTCTTTACAGATGTGGTGTGGGTCACTGTTCTATTTTACTACATAAAATAAGGTTGAAGTGAGAAAAATTAATCTGTTTCTTGGGTTTATTCTGGTTTTGAAAGCAAAATAGAACATGAGACAATAGAGCTATAAAAAACTGGATACCATTGGTTAAATAATTCTGCTTCCTGGGACTCCAAAATGAAGCACTGTCTGTAATATGCAAATTAATCATAGTTTCTGTAGACAAAATGATGTTTCTGACACTCATGGTCTAATTAGAGAATTTATTTGCCTGTGACAATATCTAGAATGTAGCAGGTTCTTTGTTCAAAAAAATGATTTTACTAGCCCATGAACTGAAATGTGGGTCATGGGGGCTAAATATCAGTGAAGGCATGACAGATTTACAGTGTCAGCCATGGGACCTTGTTATGTTATATAAATGCATTTAGCTTTTATGTGAAATATTTTGCTAAATGTTTGCAATAACGTGTTTAAAATTATTATACAAATCAAAACGTGAAACTTGAGGTGGAGGTGCTTACATTACAGCATTGCAATGCAATTATCAGGCAGATTGAACTAAGATGTGAGCCAGCAGGGACCACATTTGCATAATGTTATAGTGATAATGAGAAGGACAGATGTAAAGTCATAGCTCATAACTCAAGTGACAGTCATGAAAATCAGCTTCTTGATGCAACATTCTCATTTGAGAAAGAATGAGGAACTTATCTGAGAATTACCTGATAAATCTTGGTCACTAGGACATCCATGCTATGTTAGACAGGGTGCTTTATTGATTTCTGTAATAGCCAATTCAGAATTATTAAACAGTGCAACATGGAGGGAAAAACTGCTGATCATGAAGAACTGTGACAGAAAAAAGTTGATTTTTATGACTCACTGCTATATTATGCCTTCCAGATTAGGTTTTCTCACACCCAAATGCAATTTTCATTTTTAGTCAAATGTGATGTTATGATCTGGAAATAAAAAATGAATTTATTTCTTACTAAATAAAATAGATTTTTAAAAGAAAATGCATATCAAGTATGTTTTTAGTCTTTAAAGATTGTCCTTCAGAGAACAGATTAAGAAAATAACACGTTATTTCTCTAATAAACCAGAATATATTCTATAACAAGTGTTTCAACACTCATGTGCCTCCAGGGAACTTTGAGACAATTACATCTGATATTTTCAATTCAGGGGATTATTTTCGTGAGCACTAAATGAAATACAGATCTTCCCTTGACTTCAGTAGATAAAGTGGTAAGGTCCCGTAAGACTTTTGCAAATACACTGCTGTAAAAACACCAAGAACTATCTGTGATGAATCAGCCAGTAATTTATGTCTGTCAGGGCTGATTGTGAGCTGTAGCTTTGGACCATAGATTATTAATTTTATGTATTTTATTACGTAATTCTTGATCCAAAGGCCAGGAACCCCACCAGAAATCCTCAGATAATTTCAGTTGAGTGATTTAATTGACAGAAATGCTGAGAAAACAATGGAAATTTTGGATAAAAAGTGAGTGAATCCAGAGTCTGATGGGATTGGCTTGTGTAGAAAAGTGAAGTTTTTTTTCCTGAGAAAAGATGAATGAAAGAATAAACGTAAGATTAATGAATAGAAACTTTTTGATGAACTGGAATGATAAAGAGGACAGAGCAGTATGACACATGGGGTTGAAACTACAGCACTGAGTGGAACTGAGATAAAACTTAAGACTCACAGTGAAATGCTAAAATGCTAGTGGCACTAATCCATGTCATAACTAATACCTATGATTTACAATGCCAAGAGGAACAGTTACTTTCATAGAAACCAACAATTCAAGCTGGTTTATGTTTACAAATCAATCATCTTTTCTATCATTACATCAGTGGTCAATGACGTTTAATAAGCACAGTAGTTTAAAAAACCAAAGTATATGGACTTGCATATGGTCTATGGTCTTGTAGGACTTGGTGCAGTGACAAACTGAAGTAGGAATAGCTCCTGGACACATGAACACAGCCAAGAAGATAGCAGTGAGGATGAGTACTTTATATATACTTCCAGACGTCGTGGTCAGCATATCAGACCATGAGATTGCAAAAAGGCTTTCTGTTGCTGAGACAAACTGTAGCTCTTGAAACTGTGAATGGGCAGCGTTGTTAATCTAAAGGATCCTTTGAAAATCATCTGAGAGATGACCTAAAATACCACCATTATCACAAATCACACCATTTTGTAAAGACACAGATTGCAAATATTTTGGAAAGTCATTCTGCCTTGAATCATTCAGAATTAATTAAAGCAGGGACTTTCAAATCTCTCAGGTATGAAAGACATCACCAAAAGTTTTCCGAAATCCTGGACTACTTAATGCTTGGTCATACACATTTGAGATTACCTCTGTTCAGCATGTGTATGTCCAAGTAACACAAGACTCTGTACTTTAGGTTTGTGACATGATCAAGATAAAAGTACAAACTGTTTAAAAGTAGTTTTAAAGAGTTCTTTTTAGCACACTCACATTATTTATAGGTGCTCTTCCTATGACTTACCAGCAAAAATAAATCACCTGATACCAGCTTTTCTCAAAAAAAAAAAAAAAAAAAAAAGCATATTTATTGCATTAAGTATTTAGCTTGTAACATCACATTTTTGCTTTCATTTTTGTCTATAATAGGCATTTAAACCATAAAAAAATCACATTAATTTATGCATAAATTGTTCTAGTGGTCACACTTCAGAACTATTAATGGATGTTAAATGATTTAAGAATGTACCTAATAAGTCTGTCCATAACATCTTGAGAAACTAAACTCTTTTTTATTCCAGTGGTTGGAAACCAATGTTTTTATGAAATATTTGAACTCCCTTTTAAATATTAAAGAAGACTTTATAGAAGAATATTGAGAAAAAACTTTGATTCCTGTAGAGATATTTCCTCAGTCTGCTCAAGGCTTAGTAAATGATTTATCTAGTCAGGTATGAGTTATATCAAAACCTAATACATTGAAGGTCAGTTATTTCTCCTGTTAATATCTTGTGTCCAATGCAAGACTATGAAAATATGTTAACCCCAAATCTTAGTTAAGAAAGCAATTGCACTACATCAGGTTGATATTTAACTGTTTGTATGATTTCAAGTGATCCACTTAGATATTAACAACCTTTCTTTGATCTAAGGTATGTGGTGATACACAGTTACTTAAACGCAATTACATAATAACTATTCTTTTAATGAGAATTATAAAATTATGTAATGTTATATACACTTTCTCCAGTTGCCTGCAACATAAAAATGTTATTCCCTTTCAGCTTCATATAGGCTACTTTATTAAAGCAAGGTGGAGATTTGTGAATGCTTCTTATCAGCCCTTGCAAAGTGGAAAAATTCAGGAAAGCTTTATATAATGAAGGTACATTAAACTTGTATTTTGTTCAGTCATGTTTAAAGAATTTTTCCATCTATAAAATTGAACTATTGCTGACTTTGAAACCTCTGCATACAAATTTCAATATAAAAGCTTTTCATTACCCTTTAAAATTAGTCCTCAAATATCTAGCTGCCGTATCTTGGCAAAAGCTCCTTAAGATGTCTTTGTGTTAACCCTTTTTAGATAGAAATATAAAGAAGCTTATTTTAATTTTTTAATATTATTTATAATTTTTACCACATTAATTAAAGGATCTAATATATTACTAGACATCTAATCCAATAATTTCAAGTTTTCTCTTTCTGCATTTTCTATTTAATTCTTAATACAAAAAAAAAAAAGTCAATGATATTTACTTGTGTATTTACTTATTATAATGTGTTATGTAAAGCATGTACATATTTAACCCTAACCTCTGTTTATCATTTAGGAATGACTGTCACTGTATTGCAGCCTGTTCATTCTGGGAAATAATATGATTCCCACTAAACCAGTGGTTGTAGGCTGCTTATAAACACTAACATGGATGATTAATTGAGCACCCAGCAATTACTAACTGGGTAACATGAAGATGATTTGTGAAAATTGGAATGCCTGTCCTTGCTGTTGTGTATTCTGAATAGCTCTTACTGACATTTGGAGGTTTGGGAAGTAATTTGATTTTGTGTGAATGGCCTTGTCACTTACAGTGAGCTTACATCAACGTGCTGGAATTGATGCTGTTAAGCTTTCCTTCAACCATGTTAAGCATTATTGTCACTCACATTATCTTATCTCATTGAAACAAACAGTAAATGAATTCTAAATGCCTTCAGGACTGAGACTTGTGTCTCACAAAAGGGTACATTCAAATTTCTTGGTGCCTTCTCACCAAAATAAAACAGTTCACCTTGAGGAAAATGACAAAGAGACACGATCACTTCTCTTTTATTTCTTACCCAGTCCATTTAAAATTAGATTTTTTTGCAAATTAGAAGCACTATTCTAATTATCTCTTGGGATTTTTTTATAAACTCTGTCTTTGTATGTTTGATGATAATCCCAATCTGACTTTTTAATTTTTAATTTATACTGTATGAAATATGCAATCCAACAACATAAGTTGAATGTTACTTAGTTGCTGATAATTGCTGATATTCTGAGCCTATTTGTTTTAGGACTGGCCCTTAAGTTTACAACTATTTACTTAAAAGAAACATTGTTTGACTGATGTCAAGTAAAATCATAAATTCCTCAGCTGAAAACCTTAAAAGAAATTACAACAAAGATGATGAAATGTACTAATTTCCTGCTAAAATGAACATTGGGTTATAGAAAGTAAAAGGAACTATTTGCTCATCTATTTTAGCTGTTGACTAAGATACTGGAGAAATCTGTTCCTGGAGAACACTACCCTATGGAAAAGACAGTTCATGATCTTCAGCTCACACTGAACTAGGTCATACAGGTCTCCTGTGTGAGGGACCCTGCGCTGGAACCAGGGAAAAGTGTGGGGAGGAAAGAGAAGCAGAGATTAAGGCTATTGGACTGATCACCGACATTCCTCACCTCTTGCACAGCTCGAAGGGAGGAGGTAGAAGAGTTAGGATTGAGCTGATTGGGAAGAAGAGGTGGGAGGAATATGTGTGTGGGGAAGATGGTTTTAGTTTTGTGCTTATTTCTCACTATTCCACTATATTATTTATTGGCAGTAAATTCAGTTAATTTCATTTTGTTCATGAAAGTAATTGGTAAGTGATCTCCCCGTGTCCTTATCTCAATCTACAAGATTTTCCTAATGATTCCTTCTATCCTGTTGAGAAAGTGCAGTCTTGATGGGCACCTGGAAGCCAGACAAGGTCAACCCACCACACTATGATATTGCTTGGTTTTCTTTTGTTTTACCCCAAGGACTCTACAGACAGCAAAAATATCTCTGTCGGCATTTTTCTTCTTAAACTACATTAAACAATAAGGCTTTCCCAGCATTGTCTTTAAAGTAGTTTCTTCAGAATTCTGTGCTTCCCCTTCAGATTACTTCAACAGGAATTGCTAGGTAATACAATTGTGCCATGCAGTTGTATTCTAATGGCATTCATATTTCCATGTTGTCATCAGAAATTGCTCTCCTGATGCAGTCCTAAGGTTGGCAGCATCTTGTCTACTGTGTTTCATCCTCAAGCAAATTCTTTGATTCCTTTTAGGACATCCTGACAATGGATGCTTGTAGTAAAAATTGTTACAAATCTTTAAAGGACAGTTTTCTAGAGAAATACATTTGGGAAAATCCCCAGCATTGATACAGAAACAATTTCTTTGCCTTGCCATTTTCTGTATTCTCTATGCTGTTAAGACAATCTTTGAATGAGACTTCTCTTCTTCCCATTCTCCACATTCTGCAGAAAGAGGGGAGTTTTGTGTTATAACTTGTTTTAAAAAAAAAAAAAATTGTGAGCACTCCTAAATCTTGCATTATTACTTTTTGTAGGTCTGGGTATTGATCTGGTCAGCTGCTAGATGCGTTAACTCCAGCTGTCTTCAGGAACTCAGTGGAGGCTGTATTTCTGCTTTTCTGTACTCTATGGCTCTTAGCTCTATAGTATATTTGGCTCATCTATCAAGAAGAGCCATGAGACAGAGAAGGACAACTTCTGTTTAAATAAAAGCATCACTGGTAATAGCAACCATGTGGCCAAGAGAAAAAAAAAAAAAGCAAAAAAGGAAAAAAAATCAAATGTAATATAAATAGATGAACTAAAATGGAAATCAATATCAAAGGCACTCTGATTAGATAAAAGCTGATGAGCTGTGAAGACAAATCATTTAATTTGCTTCTATTTTTAGGAATACATTCCAAACAAACACAGTGATTAGACAAAAGATCTTCTATACAGGGGAACGACAAATAAACACGGGGTACAAATTTTATTTTTGAATCTACAGAAAATCTCATGCTGTAGAAGCACTGATTGTTCCAAGGATTATTTAAATTTATATGCTAATACTTTGAGATAATTTATATGGGAAATATAAAATTAATATACATCTCCTAGTGTTCATATGCATCACACATCTAACAATCAGGAAGAATCATTCACAGAATCACTGAATATTCTGAGTTGGAAGCGACCCAAAAGATCATCGAGTCCAGCTCTTAAATATTCACCCTTTTAGGGCCTTTCCACCACATTTTGGGTTTAAAAGATTTAACTACATACAACTAATTGGATTTTTCTGGCTGGAAATGGATGTAATTGACACTACTTCCAGCTGTGAGTATTTTAAAATCAGGATATGCAATGAAGTAAATTTCATATTTATGAAATCACATGGATGAAGTTCAAGCTATTTAACTGCTAATATTTTGGTTTTCTATTTCTTATAGTATGAAGTGCAGACAGACACTTGTCTTGTTCTATTTCATAAATTTAAGCAATGATTCAACACAAGCAGTATATGTATTTATTAAACTTTGTATCTCTTTGCAGCTCTTCAGATTGAGCAGGTTGCATGCTTCAAGCAAAAATTATTGAGAAATCCAAGCATGAATTTCTTCTTTCTGATGTCTGCACACTCAGCACTGGCAACACTCGCATACATTGTGGATATATTTACAATTTCAGTACCATATTAAAAGCTTATCTACTTGAATGAAACTGAAGTGCATGAAGGGTGATTAAGGATATAATTTTAATGCATCAGCCAAGATAAACAGTAAATCGAAGCCATGTCTGTGTTATGGCACTGGGCTGAATGCCATAATACAATTTATGCACCTGCTGAACGGTTGGAAAACTATTTCCATACAAGAGGGAGAAATGTGTTCTAGCCCCAAGGATTCAGAGAGGTCTGGAGCATCAAAACCTTAGTGGTTCACTCACCTTGTGCCAAGGCGTGGCACCATGGACTTTCCCTGATGTGCTGGGTCTGGGCAGGGTGAGCTGCAGAAGGTCAGAGGACTCGGAGAGCCAGAAGTTAGATTTGACATCTGCTCTAGCCTTCAGCAAAGAAAGTCTCTGTGGAGAAACAAAATTAGCTCTACACCAATAGCTTAGAGGAGGTAGCTGAATTCCATCCCCTGGGACTGTAATTATTCCTCTCCACAAAACTCAATTTACTTAGGTTTGAAAAAGGGGATACGTTCCCTTCTGGATGATTTTGAGGGGACATGTGTTTAAGTAGTGGGGTTTTTATGTAGAAGTGAAGGCAGCGTTATAGAAACAGAGTCCATTTTAGTTCTCAGTGTTGAAGGATAGAGGATACAAAATCATTATTACATTATTACAAACTCTGTACTTTTCCTCTGGTGGCATTCTGTGATTAATTATGCACATTAATTATATGGTGGGACAAGATCACCAGCTACATGGTGCCTAAATGTGTCTTTTATAAGATAAAGATTAATTAGGAAGAAAGGTGCAGAAAATAATTTTTGTGAAATACTGTAAGTCTGTTAGACACAGGCAATTCAACAATAAATTCATTAACTCAAGGAGAGCAGATCTTAAAGCATTACATATAAGTGGTTCTGCCATTGGATAAACTCTGATACTTTCAAGTTTATCTTTGTCACTGTACTCTGAAACTATGTAAAACAAACACACTTAGCAACGCCTGAATTTGAAGATAAGGTATATTTTCTGAACTCTTTATTCAAAAGAAAAGGAGCAGTAGTAGTGGTGTGTTTGTGGTTTTATTTTTCTCCCTTTTAAATCTGTCAAAAGATAGATAAATGGTATATTTGTTGTTATTCAACAGGACCAATTTTTACTTCTTCTACTGCTATATTACAGGCTTCTAAAGATAGATTTTCATTTAGTTTACATGAGTATGTATAAAGAGAGGCCATCTCAATCCCAACCTGAACAGCATTGTTGTCTACGCCTGGCTT